>JBBPCY010000130.1:31711331-31721609 GCA_037974405.1 Brachyalestes nurse
TTTCTGTCAGAGCCGCTTTTGTTATTGTGCTCTTTTATTATTTAGAGTCTTGTTTGAGTGTTTAATGTTTTCTCTGCATTCTTTATCTGTGTGATGAGAACCGAACCCAGAGAACTTGTTAGTGACGTCCTGGATCTCCTTCACGTTTCCTACAGAGTTAAAGATAAATTTGTTAGAGTCGTAGAAAACTCCCACTGAAATTTATCTTCAGCCCGAACAGACAGTCATGTTTGTACTTCATCCACTTCCCAGTTATTAGTCTGAATCCCCATCGTTTTTGCCTTGTGCATACAATAAAAAAAAAATTCTTTTGTCATGACAACATTTCAACCAATCAGAAAGAAGTGATGCAGTCAGCTCTGCTGCAGCCCACTTTTAGCCCTGCCGCGAAGCAGCTCAGGTTCAGGTCTTTTTATTTGTAGAGAAACATTTGTTTGCGGTGCGGCTCGGTTCCTTGAGCCAGTGGAATAGTTCTATAATATGTCATGATCATGGATATTAGAGGTTCAGGAGTTTATTACAGTTATTCCATTCTGTGATACTGTACTGCTTCCCAATGCGAAAGTGTCCTCTCGGCAAGCGGACCATCACAGTGATCTGTCTTAGTAAGATGTCTGTACAGATTAAAAAATGACTTTTTGTAGACAAGTCATGTCTGCTTAACAAGCTAATGGCCTGCGGCGTTTCAGTAATGAGGAAACCGACATGCAAACATGTGAGAAAAATCTGCTGTCGCAATCCAATGAGCTCGTATTGGGGCTCTCAGACTGGTGCTACAGAACCAAATCGGCCATGGAACGCTCTGGAGCTTCAGCAGAGGGTCTATCTCTCATATTTCCCAGCGGCACTGATACACACACACACACACACACACACACACACACACACACACTCGATGGCTGGTCCCATCCAGGCCATGCGGATCCTGTTTAGCAGCCTCACGGCTGTCTGACTGTAACAGATCTCACATGGATCCCTGGATCGAGACGAGTCAGATGTGCTGTAATTGGACACAGTATTTGAAGTAGTTTTTTGATGTCAGAGTATTCAAATGTTTGGATACATATTTTTTCTCTATTTTCAGAATCCGAAAAATGTATGGATCCCTGAGGAAACTGCTAATGTTATGGGTGCACAGACACACAGAGACACGAAGACAAGAACAATGTAAATTATAAAGTCTAAATAGATCCAATATAAACTCTGCAGAATATATTCAATATGAAATGCACTATGATACATACTGGGATGGGGTATAAAAGCTATAGATAAGTAACTTAGTGAAGTGAATTACTAGTAACACTAATAGTGGTTAGGAGTCTGTTACTGCTGTAATAGAGATCAGATGTAGATCAGTAATATTAACATATTAATAATTTTAACAAGTAGTGATACTGCAAATGGTAAGACTGTTGCACAGCATAAGATAATAATGTGCATGTAATAATGATTTCAACCCAATATGAAATGGCGCAGTAAAGTAGCAACAGGTTTTTGCACAGATCACTGTGTGGGTGTGTGACATGGGGGAGGAGTTATCCAGACTGATGGTAGGTGGGTGACAGGAGTTATGAGTCTGATGGTGGTGGGGGAGGAGTTATAGAGTCTAATTGTCTAACAGGGGCAGGAGTTCTAGAGTTTGATAGCAGCAAGGAAGGTGTTATAGAGTCTGATGACAGTAAAGGAGAAGTTATAGAGAATAATTGTTGTGTGACAGGGTAGGAGTTATAAAGTCTGATGGATAGGTGTGTCAGGGGGAGGAGGTATAGAGTCTGATGGGTGTGTGACGGGAAGGAGTTACTGGCAGGACAGAGAAGAGTCTTATTTGGAATTTTCCTGTTCTGAGCAGCAACTTGGATCTATAACGAATGACTTTTTTTATCCAAACAGCGACTTGGATCTATAGTGAGGGATCTACGTATCACTGAGTAGCAGAAGATGTGTGACGTTATGAATTGTAGATCAGCGTAACTGGTGATTGGCCGGCCTTAAGTGCGACGGTAGGGACATTTTCACAGATCATCGTATCATACGCTGACAGACGCTATATGATATTATGATTTGTAGATCACCGTAACTGGTGATTGGCCGGCCTTGAGTGGGCTGGGCTCCTATACGGCGACTCACGGATGGCGTGCAGGGTTTTTTCACAGATTTATATATCGAGTTGTGACAGAAGCAGTATGACGCTGTGGTTTGTAGATCAGCATAACTGGTGGTTGGCCAGCCTCGAGTGGGATGGGCTCCTACAATAGCGACTCTGGTATGGCGTGGAGGGACATTTTCACAGATCTACATATCATGTGCTGACAGAAGCAGGGTGACGGTATCATTTGGAGTTTAGCGAAGCGAGCTCCAGACGGAAGCGGCCCAAACGTCCAGCCCGAGTTCAGCGCATATGTGTGGCAGGAGTTTTTGCTCTTGAAACTGGTTTATGGTGCTAGATGAAGTGACTCGTCAGTAGAAAACGCCTCTGTTGTTGTTTTCCTGACAGAAATGGGAGCCAATAACAGCACGCGCCGCGTGTCTTTCGAGTCAGACGAGAACGAAAACGTAACGGTTGTGAAGGGCATCAGGGTGAGTGACAGACAGGAGAAACTTCTCAAAACCCCTCAAAAATCCCCCCTCTAAACTCCTCCGACCGACCCTAACAGCACCCCCATACGACGTTCAACCACTTCACCTCATAAACGCTCCGTTTTTGCAGTCCCTTCTTGCTTTTAAAGCCAAAAAGTCACGTCTTACCGATGCTAAGCTAACATAACTGGCCAAACGGCACGGCCTCTTGCTCAACTCAATGTGTATAACTAACAAACTGTTAATATATGATCAATAATTCCTACAGTTTCTGCCGAGGGTGAAGTTAGTTTCAATATTTGTCAGCTTTTCTTTTTCCATTCCACCTTAAATGGTGTTCAGTTGTCTCTTCGCACATGCACAGTAGTGTAAGTACTGTAAATAAGCCTGCAGGTCCAGTTAAGGTGGAACTGAAAATTTAAATTAGAAGTTAAATCTCAGCTCCTTCTCTGATTCTGTGTTCTGAACATTTGTGTTGGTTTCTCAAGACACTGACTTCACCTTCAAGGCAGCGACATACATTTAGAAGTCAAGTTTGTTTATATAGTTCATTATCATACACAAAGGTCATTCAATGTGCTTTACAAGAATAGAATAAAAGAATGCATAGGAAAAATTGAGTGTAATGGAAATGCAGATATTTAAAAGAAGGTGGGGGAGAATTGTGTGTTTTTAAAGCTCCAGTCGGTGCAGATCTGATTCTGATGGGCAGTTGTTTGGACAATATAACCTAGTGGATAAACACCATTTCACCAAGTTTAGTTTCAGATCTTTTCTGCACTGGCTGAGCAGCTTCTGCAGATTTAAGAGACCCACCAGGATTATAAACATCGTACATGTCACAGATGGATTTAGGGACCAAACCACTGAGTGACTTGTACACAATGAGAGAGGATTTTAAATCAGTTCTGTTCTGAACAGTGCAAAGACCTGAGGACTGGAGTAATGTGATCTCCTTTCGTTGTTGTTTGGTCTCTGGTGGTGTGTCCGTCCAGCAGGGAAGCAGGCCTGAGTACATTACAGTAATGTATTAAATCTGCAGCTCCATGTAAGATGGAACTGAAATTTTTAAATTGGAAGTAAAATCTCAGCTCCCTCTCTGACTCTCACTGGTCTGAACGCTTGTCTTGGTTTCTCAAGACGCTGCTAATCGTGGCCGAGGGAATGTGAGTTAATGATGGTCTCACCTTCATGTCAGGGTCATAGATAAATTTAGAAGAAGGGGAATCATTTAATCATCATTCCCTTCCACTAAGGCAGTTAGGACCTTGTAGGACATTTGACAGGTCACGTTTTCCCAGTAAGATGCACGGTTCAAGCCCAAATCTACCTGTTCTCCTTACATGCTGAAGTTCTAGCACAAGTGACCGCTAATAAGCGGTGCTGTATTCAAAAATATGTAACTAATGCAAAAAATATGTAAACATTTAAAGTGTAAAGTGACTGTTTGTCATGTGTGAACACACCATGCCCCAGCACACAGTGTGAACAGTGTGAAATTCTTTCTCTGTATTTAACCCATTCACCAAGTGAAGCAGTAGGCAGCCAGGAACACAGCACCTGGGGAGCAATGTGTGTGGATGGTACCTTGCTCAAGGGTACCTCAGTGGTGCCACTAGCAAGCCTGGGATTCGAACCCACAAACTCCTTAACCACCAGGACACCAGCTGACCCCATATCCCCTGTTTGTCTTGTCTCCCCCTCCTTTAGCCCTTAGAATTCAACAGGTTGATTTGTTACTGTTTTTTTTGTTACTGGGCATTTAAGAGTATTTTTTGATGATTTCTGTTCTGATTGACTGCCTTGCACTTTTTTATCCTGTGTCCATAAACAACTCCATGTTGAGACGGTGCTTATAACTCTTGTTGTAAATAGGCAGGGCTGGAATAAGCCGAAAAATATATGTTGGTTCTTGTGGTCCAACATTACGTGTGTATACATATAAATATGGATTTTCTTAGTAATAAGAGCATTATTTTAACCATAACACCTACCCTAAAGATAATTTAACCAAAGAAACACCTGTAAGGGTACAGCACTTCAACACTGGTGTGAGCTCGTCACTGAACAAACAGTTTCACAGTGTCTTATAGCAGCTGTCCAGTCTGTAATTTGAACGTGTATTATTTTCCTCAGTAACTTAAAAAAAAAAAATACACGTCTGCTTCTTTTCAGCTCTCGGAGAATGTCATCAATCGCATGAGGGAGCCCTCCGGCCCACAGCGGGCGGCACCACCCCCACCTTCCCCTCTTCCCCAGCCCAAGGTTGACCCTGTCCCCACACTGTTGCCAGTCCCCCCACCTCCGCCACTCCATCTGCCTCTTACTGTGCCTCCACCTCCTCCACCTGTTAAAGCAGGTCCGTCTCCCAAGGCCGAGCCTACTGTAGGTGAGTCCATTACCCCGCCCCCTGCTGCTGAGATTGTTGTGCCTGCTTCTTCTCCTCCATTTCAACCTGTTGCCTCCCCTGCCCTGTCCCAGTCTACTCCTGCAGAGCGGTCTGTCTCCTCCATTCAGTCCTCTGCTTCCCCTCCTCTTTCTGACCCTCCTGCTTTTGAGCCTATTACAGCAGAAATAATCACCTCTCCCCTACCTGTAGAGCCCAAAGCCTCCCCTCCTCTTACTCCTGCTGCTGCTGCTTCTGAGCTTGCGGCTTCTCCACCCGTGGAAATAATTGCCCCCCGTCCCCTGGCTGAGCCTGTTGCCCCTCCTGCTGCCTCTGCCGCTGAAGCTATTGCACCCCCTGCTCTGGAGGAACGTGTCGCATTACCTCCACCTCCACCAGGTGAGTGGGACTGTTATCCTGAGACAAACACACACTCTCTCTCATGAGCTTTTAAATGCAACACCCAAATCAAGGGTCAAGGTTACTGTATCATCTGTGGTGGTGAGACATTTCGCCATGGACCACAACATTCAACAGAGTGGAAGTTAGAACAGAAACAACACAAACAAGACAATAAATAGACACAACAACGGGATGTAAACTTTCCACAGGGCCTAGGGTTGCACCATTAGTATGATTTATTGCATGGGAGGCAGTTAGCAGTATTGAACATAGTGCAAGTTGACAAACAATACAATAAATGGACTATCTAGCAATGTGACAATATAATGTGAATGGGATGTAAATCTGAGACATTACATTCGTTTGGCAGATGCTTTTATCCAAAGCCACTTACTATACAAAGAAACACTCAAGTTTCAGGACAGTGTGAGAACCAGAGGAGCGTTCTAAGTGCTAAACCTTTATATAGGGAGTAGTGCGAGAAGATAGATGCATCAGAAGATGCATGAACAGATGAGTCTCCAGGAGGTTTTTGAAGATGGAGAGGGATTCTGCTGCTCTAGTCGGTTTAGGCAGTTTATTCCACCAGTGGGGAACCAGAATGAGACCAGTCTGGACTGGGTTTACCTTGTGTGTAGGGATGGCAGAGCCAGACGACGTTCCTTGGAGGTGTGGAGAGGGCGAGTAGGAACATGAGGCTGAACGATAGGATTAAGGGAGCTGGGTGAAGACCTAGAAGCTACTCTGTAGGCAGAAGTTAATGACTTGACGGGCAGCCATGGGTAGCCAGTGTAAGTCAACCAGTGGTGTTACAATACAGCAGTGTAACCATGGTGTGAATGAGATGTGAACCATCCAGAATTAATAATATTGCTTCATATGTATAGTATAGCACAAAATAGTGTGGCGTAGTGGTTAGGGGGTTGCCCCTGCCATCAGAATGCTGTGGGTTTGAATCCCAAGGTACCTACCCCGCACGCTGCTCTTTCTGGCTGCCTGCCGCTTCACTTTGTGAATCCTGCTGTGGTTTCTTCACGTATAACAAATGGTCACTGTACACTCTACACTTTGAATTATCGCCATTCAGTTCCCTAGTTCAGAAGTTTCCATGCTCACTTTCCAGTGCTGTAGCTGTCAGACGCAGCCTTGACTGTGGGCTGGGCTTCATTACAGCATAAAGACTGGACAGCATGAGATCCACTGAGAAATCCATCGTCACGGACCTCTAGTGCTGCTTTATGTTGGAGACAAATTTGGCACTATTACATTATGGATTTTCAAAGATTAGATTACCATACCAGCCTAATCTGTTCCAATTTTTTCCCCCTCTTCTAAAGTTCACATGCTCTTTGAGGAACGGAGCATAGATCTGGGATCCTCATATTATGATTTATAGCTATCACCAGATTGCTAATGAAACGATTCATTCTTACTTGTAATGGCGTTAATGAATTGATGCTGTAATTAGGAATTCCATTTAAGCTTGTTCTGCCTCCAAGGTGCTGTAATTGTCCTTTGTGTGGAATGTACGAATGCTGTCGGGAATACAAAACGTTTACTCATACGGGATTTAAACTGTAATTTCACGTCATTTGGGTACATATTGTCACATCGTGTCAGTCAATAATGTAAAAACTCGGGCTGCAGGGAGCAATCGAGTTCATCAATTAGTAAAATATTGTTATTTTCAGTGGTTCATGCGTCATTAACTAGCATATGGTCTTGATATATGTGCTTTAATTCCAATGGGTTTCAATACAATACTTGTGCATACACACAAGCGCGAAATTGCTGGTGTCGTTCCATTGCATCATTAGAAGACGCTGTTTGTGGCAGAACTTGAGCGATGGCGGTGGCAAAGGGAGCTCAATTTAAGAAAGCAAGACCCACAAAAGTCACAGCGTGGTGCGACGCATGATATAAAAAGCAGGCAGTGTTTCACAGAGCAACAGTGATGCACAAATGAAAGGAAGGCACCCGAGTTCCTGCACGTTTTCCGCCCCCGCTGATAGTGAGAAAGTGCTTTTAACTCATCACTTGTTAAAGGTTTCTGTTCTAAGCATTACTACATCAGTGGCGGGCGACCTAGTCTGGAGGCGATTAGTCACCGAGCTGCTCCCTCAGTGTGGCTTTCATTTTACTTGTACTGAAACAACGACCTCTTCCTCAAAACATCCCGATTTACAACATGCAGCCTAACTTTGGCTAGTTCATTTTAAAAAAAACAACACTAGCCAGTAACTAGCCAAATAGGCCAACAGTATCTTTCCTGGGCTAAAGTTAGTGATTTTAACTAATTAGCCAACGTAGGCAACAGTACCTTTACTGGGCTAAAGTTAGTTATTTTAAATATCTAGCCAAATTGGCCAACAGTACCTTTACTGAGCTAAAGTTAGAGATTTTAACTAACTAGCCAAAGTAGCCTTTACTGGGCTAAAGTGAGTGATTTTAACTAACCAGCCAACGTATCCAGCAGTACTTTTACTGAGCTAAAGTTAGTTATTTTAACTAACTAGCCAAAGTAGCCTGCAGTACCTTTTCTGGGCTAAAGTGAGTGATTTTAACTAACTAGCCAAAGTAGCCAGCAGTACCTTTACTGGGCTAAAGTGAGTGATTTTAACTAACTAGCCAAAGTAGCCAGCAGTACCTGATGTTAGTTACTTTGGCTAGTTAGTTAAGAGCATTTTTAACTAACCAATCAAAGTAGCTAGTTATTTAAATGTTCTTTTAACTGAATAGCTAAGGTAGCCAATGTTACCTTTACTGCACTGACGTTAGCTGCCTTGGCTAATTAGTGAAACCCTTTTAACTAGAACTGCACTATTGTCCTCCTCCTTCTTTTAAACATTTGCACTTCCATTGCACTTTCAAGTTTCTTTTACTGGTTTTCTATGTTTTCTTTCATTTCTTCTATTATTTTATTCCATTTTCTTTTGTTTTATTTTTTTCTATATACATACTAACCTTTAACCAGTAATTCGCCCATGAACCCCACTTAGAATCACATAAACAATAATGACAGAATGTTAGATTCATTAAATGATAAATGATGAAATAAATTATAAAAATAGTAAAAAGCTGTTAGTTGTTTAAAGACTTCAGCAAAAAAAGTTTTCTTTTTTTAACACTGTATAAAATAAAAAAAAGTTTTCTTTTTTTAACACTGTATAAAATAAAAAAAAGTTTTCTTTTTAAAACTGTAAAAATTTTGTTTTTGGCTGAGCAACATTTTCAACCGAGATAGTACCAGTAATGTAAACAAGCGCAGTGTAAATTAAAATAGCTGTTTTAATTTTTTCACTAAACAGGTTCATTGCAGTGGTTAATTCATCTAAACATAAAGAAAAAACTGATCAGTGAAAACTTTTTATTATTTTTTTTAAACTATTTATACATTTTTAACAAACAAGACAAGACAAAACAAAACAAACCAAAAAAGGGGGTGGGGGTGGGGGGGAATCACTTCCCATATCACACATTTAGACTGGTCTCCTAACAACTGGAGATCTGATCCAACCTTGAGTCCAACCATTTAGTCCATAGCCTTGTATGGGTCCCAACATTAGTCCTGAGAGAATAAATCAGTTTTTCCATGGAGTACATTTCCTCTACAATGACCCACCACTGGTCCTGACTTGGAGGATCACATTTCAACCAGTTCCTTGTAATTGCCTTTTTTTTTTTTTACAAGCAAGTATGAACATTTTGAGTGAAAACGCTTAATATTAAAACAGCAGTCAGACCCACATGTTGACACTTTGAGTGGTGTTTAATTTCATTCACACGTGGAGTTACGCAGCCTTCATGGTAACTGATATTAGAAGTTTGGCCACACAGCGTCAGGAATTGTCTCACTGGTGCTTATCATAGCTCCGTTTATCTCTGCGAGCAGACAGGAGATCAGTGATACTGTGTTTTGATGTTATTGGCTGTGAATTACCTTCATGAGATGCTTTCGGATCCGGCGCCTTTATGGGTTGAAATGTTTTCGTTTTGTTGTTTCTGGATCCAGGGGCACTGCGTGGGTGGCATTATGCAGATTACTTGGACGGCCGCCCACTGCAGTGATTGTCTTTTCAGCCCTTTATCCCGAGTGTACCCTTTGGCTTTTGATTTTTTTTTTTGTTTGTTTGTTTTTGCATTTTATTTTATTTTAATGAATCCTTTCACACATCCCTCCGAAGTGTCTTAACATGATGCTTTTTTTGGCTGATCTTCATAATACTCCTATCGGACATATCTAATTACCTTATTATTCCTGATACGCGTGCAATTAATGCACCTTTTTAATAATGTGTTTATCATAGTCGTAGACAGGGATGTACAGAAAGGGTTATAATGAATAATGGGAGTGTGCTCACAACGTTATCCGTTCTCAGTTGTTCCCGCTGAGCGCTCGGTGAGAAATTAAAAAAGAAAAAAACTGACAGGAATGCTTAAAGCTTGTCAGGCTATGAGTATTGTCTCACTGTGCTGGGACTACATTCATATATAAAAATACACAAATGCAAATCACCGGTAACTGTAATTAATGATCAGGCTCAAAAGACAAATTAGCTGCAGTTATATTGAATTTTTTGCATTTTCCTGGATAGTTACGTGCAGTTCTTAAGTGAACAGTTCATTTCACTCAGTATTAGTCGTGTATTGACAGTGGTGAAACGTTATTTTGAGCTAGGCCCCATTTTTGGCTACTGATCACAAAATGAGTAAAACCTCACATGTGAAGAGGTGCCAGTGCCCTTGTGGGATGTCTACAGTGTATAAGTCAGTGGTTCCCAAACTGGGGTGGGGGCGCAGAGGTATTGCAGAGGGGCACACCAATGGGATAGTCTTCGCTCCACTCCAGCACTGCTAGCAAAAACATGGACAAGTTTGTGCACCCAGCCAAGCCTCCAGCAGAGGCTGACTCT
>JBBPCY010000130.1:31853662-31866650 GCA_037974405.1 Brachyalestes nurse
CCCAGAATATCAGTCATACGTAACCATCTTCCACGTGGCTTCTGTTCATCATGTATCAAGGTCCTGCCTCTGATAATTGAAAAACATTCCATAAAAGTTTTACAGTTTTATTAAGAATCACAACCCAGTAACAAGAAATTTGAAAAGTGCAAACAATAGGAACAGCCACTGTATCCCTTTAACGCCTCTTCTGTCCATTTAAATGGATACATTTGACCTGGGCTGAAACCTTAAATGCAAAATAGTTCTATATCACAGTTTTGCATTGCACACATATACAGCTTTAAAAAGCATCTTATTTTACTTAACATCTGATTTTAACCATGTTACTTAATGTCCTGGGAACCAGTGCTGAAACTGCAAAACTGTATTTTAAAATGAAAAAAAAAAACTCAAAGTATGTGTTTTGAACTACAACCATCTATTTGTAACCATGTTAGCAAATATGCTACAAAAATAAAAGCAAAAATAGGACTACAGAACAACATCAGCATCAATATACTTTACCATAGAAACACACATTTCACGGCTGTTTCCAGCTGGGCCTTTTGAGACGTCCTCTGCAGACACTGTGTTATTGACTTCTGTGCTGGGATTCTCCTGATGTTTTTTAGACTTGGCATGATTTAAACTGTGATCTCTGCTACCATTTGCATGTTGCAACAGCGACAGAAATCTTTACTGTTACTAGCTACAGGCTTTAACCATCCAGTAAAACTGGGCGGGGTCTTTCTCCCTTTCGTTTCTGTAAGTCTGATGGCGATGTTGCGTATGCTTACTCATTGTGTCTTACGTAACTTCAACTCCGCCATGCAAATCTGCGCTTAAACCGCTCATCACTGTTTACTTTGTGTGTCACCGTGCGTTGATTGGCTGTAAAGGCAGGTGAGATGACTTCACATAAACAAGCCCAGTATGTCTGCAAGTACGTCGTGCTAATAAAATGAACGGGTACAATTATCTTAAATTACAAATTATGAGCATCTCTTTCTCTCTTTTTTTTGCTCTTTTTCTGCTGTTACCATGGTGACATAGCACTTCAGACCTATGTTAGTCTGGGGGTGAGGTGGCTAACTTTTTAAGTCTAAAATGAGTTGTATGTGTCTTACTTGCATTAGACTGGTCAATAAACAAACTTAAGACCTAGCTTAGGGTTAGTCCAAATGTGTGTGTGTGTGTGTGTATGTGTGTGTGTGTGTGTGTGTGTGTGTGTGCACGCTTCTACAGGAAGCTTTACTTTCAGTCTCAAGCAAATGCTTAGCCAAGAAAAACCTCACTATTCTGTGGGGTGAGAAATTTCAGGACCTAAATTGGGGTGATTAAGTTTTGATTGTGGGTTCTGCTTTACTACATCAGATAATGTGAAGTTGTTTTTGGTGGAGTTGAACTGTTTGTCTTTATCATGGGAGGAAATTTCAGTTCAGCTACTGTCGAAAGCAGCCGCTGGTCGATGAGGCATTCAGACGGGAATGAAAGAGATTAATAAATGAACAACTGCTTTCCATCTACATTCAATCAAACATGTACACCTGAATGTTGGGTCATTTTAAGTTTGTGTACTAATTTTTGACTGCGGTTGGCTGTTACATAGCTAACTTAGCCAAACCAACTGGGAAAAAGAAGAAGCTTAAATATGTGAACTAGAAAAGTTTACTGAAGAAAAAGCAGAGCAGTTTAAGAAAATACCAGGGTGTTGCCAGATGGTTGCTATGGTATCATAGGTTAATAGGTAGTTATAATGGGAGCCAATGTGGCTGATATGGTGTTCCAGGTGGTTACTGGGATTTTTGCCCACTTGCTGTGGTATTTCTTCTGTTGATTGGTGGGTGCTGTGGCAATCCAGGTGGTCGCTGGATTGGTGTTATCCCTTGTGATTGTGAGGCAGTTGAAATATTTCAGGTTGTTGTCATGTAAAGGGGGCATTTTAGTTACATACACAGTCTAACAGTCACTAATTACAGACACAGTTATACAGTCATTAGTTACAGAGACAGTCTTACAGTCATTAGTTACAGAGACAGTCTTACAGTCATTAGTTACAGAGACAGTCTTACAGTCATTAGTTACAGGGACAGTCTTACAGTCATTAGTTACAGAAACAGTCTTACAGTCATTAGTTACAGGGAGAGTCTTACAGTCACTAGTTACAGTTACAGGGACAGTCCCCCTGGAGACACTGAGGGTTATATGTCTTGGTAAAGGACACAATGGTAGAAAGTTGGGGGTGTGAACTTGCATCAGGTTCTCAGTCGAGTTTTTTACCCATTAGGCTACTATCACCCATGTGGACTATCTATCTGTGTATCCATTAATCCATTTATCCATCTAAGCATCCTGTTAACTGACTGTATTGCATATTATTTGTTCATTTTTGTATTATAAAACTTTTAGTAGCATCAAGTAAAGAAGGCCATTCAGTTTCCTTGTAAAGTCAGTGTGACTTTAAAGATATTACATTATTCTATAGTTTGTAATAACAAAAGAAACATTGCATGGCGTGTAAATTAATATACGTAAGTTTACATGGAAAATGATTGCAAACTTAAAGGGGGAAAAGAGCGAATGAACCCGTGTTGTTTACTTACAAACATACTGAAGCAGGTCCTGGAGGACCACTTCTCCCCACTGCAGAGCACTGTAAAGCTATTAGTTTTAAAACGTTTGTAAAACTATCAGGCTTTACTCTTCATGTAGTCCCTGTGTGTTTTCCAGACGTACAGTGTGGATAAGCAGGTTGCGGACAGTGCCAGCACGGCCACGGCGTACCACTGCGGGGTCAAAGCCAACTCCAAAACTGTGGGCGTGAGTGCCAACGCCATTCCCTACGAGTGCAACACCACCTTCGGAAACGAGGTTTACTCCGTCCTGCACCGCGCCAAGGCTCAAGGTACGTCTCCACTTATGCAACTCCTGGACTGGCATCGCACAGAAGGAGCCAAGGGTCACTTTCTGCCATGTGTTTATGTTCCAGCTCAGGGTCAGCACTCTTTATGGTCTTTATCTCCAGCACAGTCCACTTGCTAGATCTTAGATAGTCGTAATATTTCCAGAAAGCAATTTTCACATTTTATCATTAACTCAGCTGATATGGTGCGGTCTGAGCTTTAATTGGAATTATCTTGGCTTGGACACAGATTAGTAGCAGAACTGACCTGAAGTCAGTCGTGTCAGGCTTTCAGAAAACGTTAAACGTTTAAATGAACGTATTTTTTATTGTCGCTTTGCATATTAAATGGTATTTAATCAATTTAGATATTGACATTTTTCTAACATTCTGATAAAGGCTCAAACTGGGAATAAAACCAGAGGCCACACCCATTTTATCCACTTCTTGTTGCAGGTATTATTAGTTGGTCTCAGCCTTCAAGGATTCCTACAGTCTCAGGGGTCTTGCAGGGTCTCCTGGAGTGAAGATGGACTGTGCAGTGACCATGTGTGACTTTTTCAGTGTAGTTCCCCTGTAGTTTTTTACACTTAAAGTAACAGTACAGTAAAAAAAAACAGCACTCCACTGCACACCACTGAGCACAATGTGTGTTCAATGTGGTGTAGAACAATTGTTAAAAAATAATGTTAAAAACGAGTGGCGGAAAATACCTGGGGTGGAGGGGCGGTGCAGGGTTAATGTTGAGCAAAAAAATGTATAAACCTAAGTCATAAAATTCTGGAGGCTGTGTAATGTTGAAATAATATTTTAAATATTTTAATGTAGAAAAACATAATGAAAAAAACAATGGGAAAAACTACAGTATAAAAATGAATGTAAAACATGTGGGGCATAAATTTCTTGGGGGTGAACTAATGTAAAAAACAAGTAATGTACAAAAACAAATGAAAAACACTTAATGGAAAAAAATAATGTAAAAAAAAATGTGAAAAATAATTTTACATTGTAGTATTTTATAAAAATTACAGGGGCTCTTGAGTTCAGTCCTGTCTCTTTTATGGGGGAATCTGTAAGAATGACCTGTAACCTGCAGCCCTTCACAGGTACGACTGGTCACCTGTAGAAAAACAGTGTCCAGGTCAAAGTGGCTCCTGGAACAGGACCGAGAACCTGTGCTCTAAAATAAAGTCATCTGTACAGTTATAGCTTGGATGGACATCTGAAAGCACCCAGACTGTGTGTAATTTTCATACTTTTATTTATAATCTGATCTGGATTCTATTTTGTTTTGCTAAAATTTGACCAAAAGGCCTCATTTAAACCCCTTGAATGGTCTAAACTTCTGTACACGTACTTTATTATGATGATTTCAGGGGGTGGTGGTGGGTGGGATACTTGCCTCTGGACCAAGAGGTCATGGGTTTGAATCCTACCTTCAGTACACCACCACTGGGTTCCTGAGCAAGACCCTTAAACCCAAGCTGCTTCAGGGAGACTGCCCCCTGTAGTTAGGGAATGGAAGTCGTGCGTTTGCTAAACGCTGTTGATGGAAAGTAACGAATGCAGAGGGGATGCTTTTCATCATCAGGGACTGGAAACTGGTCAGAACTGAAGGAAATGTTTGGTGCAAAAAACTATGCCTTTAAGACTGATACGATACGTGACCTCTATTTTGATTGGCTGCCCTGTCCTATGTCCCCTACAGCAAGCAGCAGAAACTCTGCTTAGAACTTCAGCATGAAGGGACAGGGTTCAAAAATGGCAGATGTGTGTAAATGCAAGGTTTAACACCACAAAAATAAATTAAAAACAATCTGTTTTTGCAGCTCAGTTTCAGAATATGGGTTGTGTGTAAACTTGGGGTTTTGATGATGTGGAGCCTTTAAATGAGACAGCTGAGTTTTTAATGTGTTTCTAAGTATGAGGAAAAACACTGGAGTATTCCTTTAAGACCAAACAGACGCGGTATTTATTAGACACTTTTGCTAAATGCCTGTAACGGAAAAGGGTTCTGTGCCTCCATATGGCTTCTATTTTTAGCAGCTCATATGACTCCGTGAGGCAACTCTACTGATAACCCACAGTGTAGAAAGTTGACAACTGAGAATTATTTGCACCAGAGCCACCACAACCACTCTCACACACAGGCATGAGAAACAAAAACTTCAAATTGCACCATAAATGTGGAATTTATTCTGAACAATGTGAAGCATCAGGTGCCCGAACCCACACATTAACGCACAATTATCCTCAGTGACATATCGCTCGTCTGTTCACATTAAAATACGTTCACATCAAAAGCTTTAGCAAATTAAATTCAGCAAAAAGTGAATAAATGTCAGTGTCGATTTCCCTTTTTTCTTTCTTTCACTTTTTTTTGCCACTTGCTGTCTGGGTTTATGGCAAAGACTCAGCCATTATCGCTGCAGGGTGCCGACACTAAAATGCTGAATTTAAACCCACAGACATCATTTCAAGCCCACCGCTGCCAAAACAGAGCCGCCGCCGCATCTTCTGTTTCTAAACTGTATCTCCTCACATATTTTGACACTAGAATTTTTTTGACAAAATAAGATTCATTGTGAGCTTAGACCCTGCTCAGAGATTATTCATCATCGCGCTCGGACAGGTATGAACACGCCGCGTTAGGTAGCATCAATTACGCTGGATTTGTCTGAACGCGCTTATTTGTAGTAAAAGGCGGAAAAGTGGAACTTTTGGCAGAACTTTTGCTGCCTTCCCACATTTTCACGCCATTAAAGAGGAGACTGCTCTGCTTCCCCCTTTCTTACGTTCACGCACTGACTCACCAAACCTGCCCAGTCCAGCTACTGAATATTCATAATTTTCACATCACTGCATCGTTTTAAGATGATCCTGCTACTGTGCCAAGACTGGGTAGTTTAAACAGATGAAAATAAATATTGTCCTGCAAACTGTTTAGTTATTTTTTATCACTTTTACCAGCCCTGGGTTCGATTCCCAGCAGCTGGAGTTTCTATGTGGAGTTTGCATATTCTGCAGCATTTCTTTATGTGAGCTACTCTGGCTTCCTCCCACAGACTAAAGACTTTCATGTCAGGTGAATTAGAGAGTTAAACTGCCCAGTTGTGAGTGTGTTTGTCTGTGTGTGTGCCCTACGATGGACTGGTGACCTGTTCAGGGTTTTTTCTTCATCTTCTGTTTCTGGAACTGTTGCTATAGGCTCCAGCAGTCCCATCACCCTGGTTAGGATAAATGGTTCAGAGAATGAATGGATGGATGTCACTGAAAACCTCAAGTAAAAAAAAAAAAATAAACAAACTTTTTTTCAAAAAGGTACAACAAATAAAATTGAACATTTATGGTTACATGTCTAACCATGTTTCCTAATTAAAGAGGCCTTAAACTAGTATTTCATATATTATTAACAATGTTCTGCAGTATTTTGTAACATCCCACAGCCTCATCGATTTGTGAAAATTCAAAATTCAAGATGCTTTTTAATGTTCTCATCCATCACTCGTCCAACATCTTTCAACTGCTTCAGAATTCCTCCCTAAGTGATAAAGAAAACCACTGATTAAAACATTCAGTTTTTATCTGCAGGAGGTTCCTCTCACATTCAAGATATTTTAGTGGGAGGTTTTTCCAGTCTTTGAACTGGCACCGCTGCAGAACGACGACAGCAGACCTAATGATGGATTACATGTAATGTCTCTTTAAGAGCCCAACCCGTACTGAAAGATTTTTATTTGGATTTTATTTGGATGAAGTGATACATTTGCCTTTAACTCCATACATCAGTCCCACTTAAATTAAAGCACAATTTTGTCATCCAGTTTAATTACTTTTCATATTAACAGCCCTATAAATAAAAATATTATATTCATATGAAAACAGTGTGCATGTCTGTATCAAGTACAGTGCGTACAGAACTCCTGGAAATCTAACAAACACACACACACACACACACACACACACACAGAAGGCAGGCATGAGGGTGAGGTTGTGATGGCAGGTCTGTAGGCTGTGTGTGTTTTCTCTTCTCTCTCCCTGGCTCTGTGTGTTTCGCAATTAAAGCTTAATGCTGGCTATGGTCCACTGACCATAAACAACCAACTCTCTCTGCCCCTCTCTCTGTCACTCTGCCTTTGTCTCTCACCCTCTCTCACAAACACAAACAAACACACACGCTGAGACTCTATCAGCTTTGTTGAGAAGTGTCTGGATGGCAGTGAAACCGACATAAATAATACACGAAGGCCTTGTATAGACTGAACTACAGAGACCCAAACACACACACACACACACACACAGGATAGTTTCAAGTTGTGAGAAAAGAGAATGAGATGTACCAGAGATGAACAGGATGTAAGACGAAGAGGAGAGGACTGAGGGAGAGGGTCAGAAAGAGAAGAGAAGGTGGTCAAAGGCAACAGGGTGGAAGATCATCAAGCTTCTGTTTGATTCTCAGAGAAAACAGCACACCGTTGGTGATCTTGAAGTGCACACACACCACACTCTCACTCACACACACTTCTGCTTTTATACAAAGTCTGTCGGTCGGGACAGGTCTCATGTATTAAATAAAGTCTTGAGCCACCCCTCATTTATTCATATTTTGCTTTCAGCCAGACTTTCTTATATTTTTAATATGGTCTTGAGGAACAGTTCTCCAGGCTTCCTGAAGGACTTTCAAAGACTCTCATTTCCAGTCCAGTCCCTGAACCTGACCAGTTTCAGAGGAATGTTTTTGTTGGTTTTTGTGCTTGAATTGAGGTGAATCAGTACTTCTCCAACCCCAACACACACACACACACACTCCTGCAGGTGTGATGGGGACAATCAAGACTAAGAAGGTCATTTGTTCGCTCGTATCTCTTCCCATCTTCTCCTCGCATCATGGTAACCATATGTGTCCTGTGTGACTCATTAGGAGAAGCAAAGTCTCTGGTATGTGTCAGGAGGCCCATACACACACACAAATACACACACACACACACACACACACACACACACACACACACGAACTCCAGAGATACCAGCCATCAAGGTAACATTTAGGTGGACTAATTAGGACAGATTCATTGTCAGGCACACTTTTCGGTGATTGATGAATGATTCCCTCTTTGTCGGAGAGACTGGGGTTGGGGGGGTGAGAGAGAGAGAGAGAGAGTGGGAGCAAATTAGAGACAGAGATAAAGGCAGGAAAAGAGAGAGAGAGGGTGACAAAGAGAGGTGCGCGCTCTTCCTCCGAGAGGAGAGACGTCGGCGTCCGGTGCATTGAATTAAACATGAGGTCCTTCATTAGCGGCCGACAAAAGGACACAGAAAATCCTTTTGTGCCACATATTCATCAACTTGTACAGGTTCCTCTCCATCCCTCCCTCTCTACGTCTCCCTTTCTCCCTCCCTCTCTCCCCTTTTTCCATAATCTCCCTTTTCAAAGGGACTTTGAAAGACTTTTGGATGGACGTGGATGTTTTGCATTCGGCTGATAGCAGGAGGAAGCCGTGAGCAAACTTAACCCGGCAGTCTGAGTCGCGGGGTCTAACAGTAACGCACGCTTTCATGTGTCTCCACTGATGTTTGATGGAGCTTTGAGAAACTGGAGCTTCTGATATCTCCAGTGTTTCCTAAACAGTCATTGATTTGGGATAAGTGGGTAATATTTGCCTCATCATGCAATTCAATATTCCCTCTAGTCACAGTGGTGATCAATCACGGCCACTTTATTAGAAACACCTGCCTCCACCTCCACCTTGCTGGTTAGAGGTTCTGGCACTGTTTTACTTACTTTTATTCCTTCTTTCCTTTCTTTCCTTATGTTTTTCTTCTCTTTCTTTCTCTTTATGTTTTTATTCTGCCCTGATTTGCAGTATGTCAACGTTTTTCTTTCTTTTTTATTTCTTCTGTCATTCTGTGGAAGTATAAGGTAGGTGTTTCTAATGAAGTGGCCACCAAAGGAATGTGTAAAGTGGCCACTAAAGAAAATATCACAGTGTTTCCAACACAGTGGCCAGTGAGAGGAAGTATAAGATACTTCATCTCCTAACATGTAAATGTTTCTGTGTTTTCCAGGCGACCATCAGATTGTGCAGCTCTACCTCAAGTCTAAAGAGACGGGCCTGGCCTTTGCCAACACAAGCTTTGTCTTCTACAACTGTAGCGTCCATAAGTCGTAAGTGCTTTTTTCTGGGCCACATCCAACATTCAGGGTTTAATGTTATTTTGCTGTCATCGGTGTGAGGAGTGTGGTCAAAATCACAACACACTGTCCATGTAAAAAATGGAGATACAAACCAATAACCGGGAAGTCGACTTTCTGCCGGTTCGACTCCATGGACGTGGTTTTGGTTTACTTAAAGTCTGGCATCCATACAGTATAAAATATACACTATAAAAAGTAGAAATAGAAATCTATATTGTAAAATATATGCATATATGTATATGTAAACTAAATGTAAACTAAATGTAGACATAGGCAAGTTGTATGCATGTACACAATGAGTATATATAAATATATATATATATATATACAGAGTGGAAATACAAGTGTACAAGTAAATATAAGAACACTGTAGATACACACACACACACACACACATGGTACACAGGCATTGTCAGTGACAGTAGAAATTGCATACACAGCATAGTCAATACAGCACTGTGTCTGTTCTTTATGATTGAAACCATCTCATTTCTCCCTCTCTCTCTCTATCAGGTGTCTTTCTTGTGTTGGGAGCCCTTACCAGTGCCACTGGTGCAAGTACCGCCACACCTGCACCCACGACCCCCGCAGCTGCTCCTTCCAGGAGGGCCGAGTCAAGCAGCCCGAGGTGAGTTCTGATTCGTCGCTTCATCTCCCAGCTCTGATTGGCTGCTGTCCGAAGCTCCTGCTCGGTTTCGCCGCGTCGGTAAACAGTTAAATTGGGTTTTAGCTCTGCTCCTCCTTCGCCTGGCAGCTCTGGGTTAGCCTTGATTTTCATTAAACTCTCATATTTCTGTCTGAACACCCTCTCCCGACGGCTCGCTGCGGCTGGATTATCAATATCATCGGCGCCGAGCTCTCGCCTTGAAGCGCCTCGCCCCGGACCCATCAGATTAATTAAAAGGCTGCCGCGGGTATTCAGAGCTGCTTACCCGAGCCAGACGCCCTCCCAGCAGCTTTTAAAGAGGCGCGCGAGCAGGTCAGGGCGTGATTCGGCGGAGGAACGGAGGAGTTGAAGCCTCCCCTGAGGGGATGAGCAGTCACATCCTGTTTTACTGCAGCCTACAAGACCAGGAACAGAGGCCTGATTGAATGGATGTGTATCAAAATCTGATTTAGAGGCTTTTACTTAAAGTCTGGACATTCGTTTCTAAAACAAACGCAAAGGTTACCCGTGTATGTGTGTAATCGCAAAACAAACAAGCATTTTTTTGTCATGTGCACTAGTATTTTTTGACAATTTATATATAATATAACCATTCCGATCGTGATTTTGACGTTTTTCTTTCATTTCATGAATCGCATTCATCTTTGGTAGAAAACAAAAAGACTGCGTTTATGAAACATCCAGCAGAAAATGATCTAATCCGGATTCTGTGCTATTCAGGTAGATCCAACCAAGAGAGCTCTTCCATTGGAAAGGCCTAAGATTAACTATAAACCTAATTAGAAAGTGAGGATCTAACAAATATTTTGATTTACCAACACTGCGACCAGTTTCGTGAGAAAAAAACACCAATCTAGGCCTTCTGGAAGTTCTAGATATGTCACAGACTGCAGAACCGTAGTCTGACCAGATTTCAGACGGTTGTTAGAAATGGAAAAGAGCAGCAGATACATCTGGACTGTTTACTGAACTAGTCACTGTAAAACTGCAACATATACGAAAAATGTGTGTTAATGTTTGTTACAAGCTTCAAAAAGGCCAAAAAGGTTAATGTCGTTTGTCATTAGCTTCATGCTAACGTACTACTAGAATCCCATAGGGGTGCTAGCAAGAATTTGCATGATACTATTAATTAAGTAAGTGTTTTGACATTTGTGGCCCAAACTTAAGGCATAGTCACATTTCAGATGCAGTAGTTTATAGTGTAACTGCAGAAGACAGTAAAAAGAGCTTTATGAGTCGGTTTCTTCTGATGAGTTCTGAAGGATAAAGCTGTTTGCTGGTTCCTCTGAGCTCCACTGTGGTGAATGTAATGCTGTGTATAGGCATTCGCCTCCCGGGGCTACTGTTTACAGCCACGCAGCCGTGTTTGGTCACTAATGCTTCGCGTTTATTAGCATCTCTCAGTGGGAGCTACATGGTCGTCCGCATTTGCCTTCCTAATTATCAGCTGGCCCACGCGGTCAATATTGACCATGTTAATATTGGGATTTGGTATTGTGTGCCTAACAACTGGCTCACAAAAGCAGGGACGGGGCATTAGCACATATTAATGACATTTTCCTGCGCATGTTTTTGTTTGACGCTTGTTTTAATGCAGGTGTTTCGTCTGGCTAATGAGTTTAATTTGGATTTCATTAACCCCCGGTACTGGGGGGTCGGAGGATTCTCAGCACAGACTCGCTGCTTCCGAATTAATGAGTTTGGATGTTTACCTCAGAAATCCGTAGCTCGAAGACAATGACGAGTCAACTTTGCTTAGATAAATGAGATGGCCCTTCTCTTCGACCCTCTGCGGATGAATCTCTGGACTTTTTTTCTAATTAAGGGATTTTTTTTGAGATGGTAGATCCAGGGTAATGCATTTATGCTTTTTGAATGAAGTGAGGAGGCCCTTTAACCCAAAACACACACACTTTCTTACTACCAAAGTCTAAGGGGTCCAAGCACGAATAGAAATCCCAGTGTTTCAGCCTCCTCACCTCTCCTGAAATAAGTGACTCCCTTAAATTTAAATATCCAATAAAATAAATCAGCCCACCACTAATGCCCTCCTGCCTATATCTTCCCATTTGGTGGCATTTAGAGTGCTTGCCGCTGCCAAGCCTACGACTCCATTTAATTAAAAAAGAGTTAGGGACGGCCAAGGCAGAAAATAATGACAAATTTAGAAGTTTCATTAGCTGACGTGCTCTTGAGGTTTTTTTCACCCCCTCTCTCATTTCTCTTAATCTGCTTCTGTCAGTCTTTCTCTCTCTCCACTGTTCGACCGCTCTTTTCCACCAGTGGAGTGAAACCGTGGACTGCAGCGTTTCCAAATGCAGGGTTTAAACCCACTCTGCCTCCCCTGCCCACCCTCTCGGAGTTAATACAGTCGCACCCGAGTCTTTCCTTGCTAGCCTCTGGCACAACATGACATGACTAAATAACACATCTGCTTGGGCCTGACACCCAGCCTGCTGTTATCCTCCTTCGGGGCTTTGGGGGGTGCACTGCACATTCTGTTACCAAACAAAGTCGACTTCATGCACCATTCAGCATCAGAAATCACACACAACCTGGAATTTGACTCCCTGTCAGACCAGCTCTATAAACAGGCTCTTAACCGCTAAAACATGAGCGGCACGGATCAGTGCCGGAAGTGCAACAAATGGTAAATCATCGTCATCCTGCGAAACAGATCCTTATATGGAAGTTCCCCCAGTGTGTGTTGGTGTTCGAGGTGTGAGATGTCATGCTGAGCTTTGTTTGGTGTTCCTGTGTCATGTACTGTAATTTAAAATCATGTAATAATAAAGACCACCACTGGGGTTTATAAAACGGCGTCACACGCAAATTGACATAAAGAACAAAAAGGAAAAAATATATTTTATTGTAGGTCTTAGAAACAAACAGAAAAAACACAAGATCTCTGAACCCGGGAGAAATTTCAGTATAGTCTCCGCCCACAAGTGGGTGGGGATACCTGCAGAGGGAGGGGCTGAGGTCAAGTAATGATGTTGGATGATTAGTTCTTGTTTACAAACACCATCCGAAAGGTACTGGAAGGAGCTCCGTCACTCGTGAGAATGCAGCTCCACATGCCCCTCATCCCAGTGTTGGGGGGTTACACCCTTCTGGCCGACACTTGGCATTGAGCATGAAGACCTTACACTGCAAAAACTCCTGATCTAACCAAGACTTGCAATCTTATTTTTAGCCTAAAAAGTCTTCTTTGTCTTATTTTGAGAATAATATACTA
>JBBPCY010000130.1:31912480-31924360 GCA_037974405.1 Brachyalestes nurse
ATCAGTATACTGGTGGTGCTGAATGCTGAGTGGTTGGAACTCCTTTATCTAGGCTCCTTTTATCTTTAGACACTTTGTCACAGTAAAACATTTGTTCACATTTCTTTCATTTAATCTCCTCAGTCTGATGAAGAGAAGACAGTTTAACAGACTGAAAATAGTATTTTTGCACCAGCAGGAAGATTCAAAGCAAAATATAAAGAAATGAGGGGTGGCTCAAGACTTTTCCACAGTACTGTTTATCTATCTATTATAATAATATCTATAATTATTGTATTATAATAGCAATTAATAATAATATTAATGATCCTTTCCTCAAACATATTAGAGATGTAGATGGTCCATAACCAAAACCCATTTGGAATACAGTACTACAAGCATCGCCCAATAAAGAATACACGACTCATTAGTGACACTGCATGCTACACTACAGGCTTAAAGAGTGAAAGTGACTGTTTTAAAGCTTCAAAACACTCAAAAAGTCAGTTTAATCATTTACTTGCACATTTTCCCAAACTATCTGGCATATCTGCACTTATATAAAATGTGTGCTGTGTATGTATTATGTATATATTAAATGGATCATATGGTAATAGTCTCTTACACAGACCAGTTTTTAATTATTAAAGAACTCTTAATGTAACACACTTGATTCTGTTCATTTAGTCTCGGGGAGCCTCTGAACAGGTGGATCTGATTAAGAGCTGCGGGGTAAATAAACAGCAGCAAAATGAATTAAATTAAATTAAGAATCAGTTCATTATGCACGATTTCTGTCGTGTTGCTCACTAAGTCAAATAATTTTATTCTAATGTTAATAACATATACAAAATTAAGGTTAGGTCTGTACTGTATTATAGCTTTTACATTACCTTTACATTTACACACACAGTATGATAGATTTTTATTTAGATGTTTCAATTTCATTTAGTTTGAGGAATGCATTCGTAGTTTCAGTTTGGCTTTTTGAGTACTGTGGTAAATATTTTGTCAGAAACTGGGCTCTCCTCAGATATCTGGTTGTTTACCTTCAATCAGTTTAACTGTTTTAGTGCTGACATTTAGTGCTGACAGCTATTTCTGTACCACTTTACATTAAGACTGCCCTCATAAAGAGTTCATAAATATTATTATTAATTAGGTCATTAACTCTTATTATTAAAATGTCATTAATAAGAAGAACACATTAATTAAAAGGGCATCAGTGACCCGCTGCATGCCAAATAGTGAACCCATCTTAATCCACATACGTCTGACCGTTCTGTGTTTTCTCCATCAGTCAGCATCAAACCTGCATTACTGGGGTGGAACAGTGCATTAAAATATTGTGACGCTGCAATGCAAACATGTGACAATATATACTGTGGAGAATAAGAATTCTATTAATTATGATATCTGATGTATCTGCATTGTTTATAGTGTTAAACCAGTGAGGCACAGTCGTGTCATACATCTTCCCCCGCATTCCATCTCTATTCTTAGTAGTAAATTGTGCCAGAACCGAACACAGTCTTTTCAAGCTTTACTCTAAATACTGTGAGAATGTTGAATTGTTTCACTTTATTGAGAACATCAGTGTTTTGAACCGCAAACCGTGAACTGAAACAGGATTTGACCAGTGTTGGGCAAGTTACTTCAAAACTGTAAAGCGTTATTTATTACTTGTTACCGTCATTTCAAAGTAATTCGTTACATTACAATATTACTGTATTTAAAATGTAAGGCTTTACACTGCTATTGCATTACTTTTAAGTTACTCTCACCAAAATAATTGGAAATATGGATTTGGCTCTAAATGTAGCTGATGACGCTCAGTTAGCTCATTACACGGGCAGTGGAAGGTGATGTTGTATCTGACTGAGCGAGGCTTATGGTTAAAAACAGTTCTATCAGACGTTAGATCAGCTGCATTTTCACTCATCTCTCTGTTCTGTCTGACTACAAGGAGGGAAACATGTTGGCGGACATTTCTCCTCTTTGCTGATCTCGCCGTGATTTTGGTAAATTTGTATGAAGAAAAAACCATCACTTCATTCCGGGTTAAAAATGCATTGTAACGCGTGTTACTGACATTTGTACTGAGTAAAATATTACCCATTTTTTTCTGTAATGCCTTACATTACCGCATTACAGCAAAAAGCAATGCATTACAGTAATTCATTACTTTTGTAACGCGTTACTCCCAACACTGGATTTGACTGTACCCCTATTCACTACTTATTCAAATTCATCACATGTAACAGCCTTTTTATTTACATGTTGCTAGTTAATGACTTTAACTCATATAACAATAATATATAATATAATAATATAATATATATATATAACATTAATAAGCTCATTTTGAACCCTACATAAACATTTAATGTATCACTTTTTCATTTCTATGATTATTACAGTTTTTGTTCGTTGTAGGTTTTCTTGACTATAAATATTTGGTCCTAGAGAGCAGGCACATCTTATAGGACGTCATAATCCTCGTTCTCCACCATGAAAGATCATGCAGAACCCATACCGTCCTGGTTTCAGACGGTGCAGTTCGTCTGATGTGCACATTTTTTGTATCCGACTCTGTTTCAGGGCAGGAATTTCCTCCCTCCCACCCCCGGCGGCAACGGGAAGCTGAACTACACGGTTCTGATCGGAGAGAAGCCCTGCACCCTAACCGTATCCGACACCCAGCTGCTGTGCGAATCGCCCACTCTGACTGGACGCCACAAGGTCCTGGTGAGTGATAATTCATCAGAATCCTCTCTCTTCAGCTTGTGTGGCTATTGTCCTGCCTTACAGGCAGACGGAGGGACGACAAATAGCATCCCTGTAAGACATATTAGAGCTGGGCAGAACCTAATAGAGGCTCCGTTTGTGATTGGAGTGGGAGCGCTGGGCCAGCGCCACCTGGCCCGCTGACAGGCGAACGGCAGACAGAGCGGCAGATCCGTTTACCGTCACAAACACACAAACACAGCAGGCATTGTGGGTCCGTCTGCTGCCGTCTCTGTTGGCTTTAATATCACTCGCTAAAGTGCCAGCTTTCCACCCAGACATGCACCTCACGCTCCATATTTAAGGCCTTTGTGCTGCGCGATGCATTCAGAGCACCGCGTCGGGTCATGACGTGGTTTAAATGACGTTCTTCTCAACTCAATGAATCTGGAGCTCGATCTGCAGCTTTTATCCAGCAAAAAAGTGCAAATTGTGTCACAAAAGGTATTGTTTAATAAATAAATACAAAGTGCAGCTTGCGTCAAGCTTTTTTTTTCACCACACATCTAGTCATCTCAACTCGTTTTCAGTAATTGAACATATTTTCTGTTATTTGTTGCAGTCAAAACCATCATAACACGAAGCCAGTATTCCAATAAAGGAACTTAATGTAGAGTCTCTATTAAGGTCAGGTGTCTAAGGGAGCATGGATGGGTGGGATGGGCCTCCCCATCACTCAGTGCAGTACTGTTTCTTTACGTATGATTTAGCAGACGTTCTTCAGAGCTAAATGAATCTAGAGCTTAATCTGTGTTAATATACCCTAAGATACAATAGATAGAGTTTAATAACACATTTTCTGTTATTTGTTGCTGTCAAAATCATCATTGCACAAAATCGAACATTTCATTAAAGGAGTTTACTGCAGAGTCCCTATTAAGTACTCAAAAACAAGGTTTAGGCTCTGGAGTGGCCCAAGCCATCATTTGTCCAACACAGCATTATTGGCCTCCCAGTCTGGCTGGTCTGGATGGGAGGACAGGCCTCCCCTTCCCATCACTCTGTGTGGTTGATGTCTGATTTAGCAGAATTGCCAGTGAGCGTTCCACTCCAAGCGTGTTGAGCTGTCCAATAAAAGTGTGTTGGGCCGGTTTGTGACTCAGTGGAAGCACGTGCTCGCCTTCAGCTCTCCAGCTTGTTGGCTTGGTGTGACGGGAGGCGATCTAGCCAGTGAGTGGGAGCTGGCAAAGATTTAAAAAAAGCTAAGACTGTCAAACGATTAAAATAATGAATCCTGATTACTCACATTTGCTCAAATTTGGCCCTATAGAAGGATCTTTTTCCATGTATAAAACAGAACATTTTGATCCAGCTAGATGAGTGAAGAAAATAAGAAAATATACTTCACCAAAATGCATTCAGTACCACACAGTGAGTACACACACATATATATATATATTATGGCTGGTCATGTTAACGTGTTATTTACTTAACCGCGACAATTATTTTATCACGTGTTAACGCAGGTTTTTTGAAAAATCCTTTATTTTGAAAGTTGCTTTTTTTTGCTTATGGGTGCGCACAGCACGCCGCTCTAAGTCTTGGTGGATTTTCGCGGGTGTCAGGCATCCCATTACTTGTGTCCATATTACATGTAGAAAAGTATTGGGACGCATGATCATTACACCAACAGGGACTTTAGTGACTCCTTATTACTTTAAAGTATTTGCAAACCAAATGTTCATATATCAGTACTTTATAAATAAAAGTGCACAGTACACTACTTTTGAATTCATTATTTAATTTTGCGTATAACAATGCAATTAATAGCCTCTTGCTCGCATTCATATAGTTTGTGAATTTTTGTTACAGTTGAAGCTCTGGAGAGAAACTGGCCATTTTAACTTTTCTGTTGCTTTTGTCGGTTTGCTGCTTGTTGATTTATTTGCAGGTCTCCTGCCAGCACTCTCCGGTGTAGCTGAGGGTGCTGAAATGTCTTTAATAGCCATTTAAAAATATATTTGGCTGAAAGGGGCGATAATTGAGGATTCTATCAGGGCCTAAGTATATATCGCTTAATTATATAATAGAAAAAGGACAATAATAAGTCTTACTCGGCATATTTCTGTGTTTGTCAGGCTCGTGTGGGTGGGATAGAGTTTTCCCCAGGCGTGGTCCACATCACCTCTGACAGTCCACTCAGCAGCACCGCCATCATCAGCATCGCCGGCGCCGGAGGCCTCCTCATCCTCTTCATCGTCATTGTCCTCATCGCTTACAAGCGCAAGTCCCGCGAGAGTGACCTGACCCTCAAACGCCTGCAGATGCAGATGGACAACCTGGAGTCCCGAGTGGCGCTGGAGTGTAAAGAAGGTAGGCGGTGAAATGATGCTGAACGGTGAACCTTTCTGAGGGTAAAGGGAATCTGAACTGCAGTAGTGAATGTGACACCAGCTTACGGAGTCTTCAGGGTTTTACTGTTCATCCAACAAGATTTTTTTTAGCATGTCTCAAATAAATATATAGCGATTCTATTTCTGCCTATACAGCAAGACCACATAGCCGAGTTTTAATTACCTTCTGCACCAGTTTGACTCTATTGACTCGTTAAGGGGGGATTTCACCGATTTTTCAAAAATTTTAAAAATTGAGATAAAGTGTGACATGATAAATGGGTGGTAAAGGATCCATTGTAGAGAAACGGACCAATTTCATTACGGTGATGATGACAAAAGCCAAGCTCACATGTCTTCTGAATGTTTTATTTATTGTAAATGATATAGAAAAAGTAGGAAAGTTATTTTAACACAGTTTGCTGTGAGTGGATTTTAAACCCCTATTTTTAACTCTCTGTGAGGGTATTTAACTCTTCAGATGTCTGGTTCCATTCAACACCACTGTACAAATTTCTCTAGCCTGGAGCATTTCACTCAGAGCACTCTGAATTGCTTTGTTTACATTTAATTGTACATTATTTTGGAAAAAAATGTTGGAATTCCACTTGAAATGGGTTTGTAACTTTAAACCTGTTGTACAGCCTCTGACCCACAGTCACTACATCAAACTCCAGACCATGAAAGCGGAATAGAAAAAAGATATAAATACAAATGCAAGCCATAGGACTCTGCATCATTAAACATATATGTGTGAGGAAACTCCAGACTGTGAGGAGTTTGTTTCAGGGTGGTTTCAGTTAGATTAGAAGTGTTTACACTGTCAACAGACAAACCGTCCAGTTGCTTTTGCCTTTAATACACATTTCTGCTGGTCCCTTTGGTGCCCGGTAAAATACAGAAAATAATAAAATACTGTTTACAGGAAAACTTCTGCTTTCTTTATTAGATTCCAGTGGTGTGATCTGAGAAAGCTGATCAATGCATCACACTCATCTTAGCATTTATAGCAGTAAATCTGGACATATTTGGCCTTAACTGAGTTAACTGTTCTACAGTGTTGTGTCCAGACACAAAACTGAATAAATGTACCTTACTGAGCTGACAGAGATACAGTATCCTTTTATAATGCCACTGAATTATCCATTTGTTATTGATTCAGTTCATTTTTGTAGCCCGTTATCACACACAAAGGTGCATTACAGAAATAAAATAAAAATATTTACAATAAAATTAGTAGGAAGTAAAAAAAGAATACTTAGAAAATGAATAAAAGAACGTTAAAAGTGTGATGTATCTGCAGATAGGTAAAAGATAGAGGAGATAGTGTGTTTTTATCAGCTTTTTAAAGCTCTAGTTGGTGCAGATCTGATTCTGATGGTCAGTTGGTTGGACAGCATAGTGGATAAACACCATTTCACCAGGTTTAGTTTCAGATCTTTTCTCCACTACATGAGCGGCTCCTGCAGATCTGAGACCCACCAGGATCATAAACATCAAACATATCAGAGTCCAAACCACAGAGTGACTTGTAGACGATGAGTAAAGCTTTGAAATTGGTTCTGTACTGAACTGGTGTAAGGACCTGAGAACTGGAGTGATGTTCTCTTTTTTTCTTGATTTTGGTTCAAACTCTAGCAGCAGCATTTTGAATGAGCTGGAGCTCTACTGAACCTTTGGGAATCCCAGTCAGGAGACTACAGACAACTCTGCAGGAAATGAAGGTGTGGATCAGTTTTTCTTGACACACAATAGATATCTGCAAAATGTATGTGTTATAGCTTTAATGTGGCCATTAAACTACAGTGGTAACGTTTACTCAGGGCTTCATGATATAGACGAAATATCAGCACTTCAGTTTTACTACTGTTCTACCAGTCAAAAGTTTTTGCACACACAGATTTTCTGCATTTGCATGTTACTCAATATTTAATGAAAATACACAGTTTTTATTAACAAATACAGTATTTTGAGTCCCTTTATTATATCCTGATGGCTCACATAACAGGATTAGCATTTAGCATTTACCTCCAAGCTTCCTCTGTGTTTAGACCAGTTTGAGGAAAAAAATGGGAGAACACTTAAAACTGAACGGGGAAATTTCATGGTTGTACAGAAGGACCTCCCGAACAGGCCTCAGTTGTAGAAAAGTGCTGTATGGAGAGTTGTCTGGCTGTTTGGTCATGATTAACTATGCTCTGATGTTTTAGCTCAGATACAGTCTCGCGTTCCTCCGGTGATTTACCTCGTTAAAATCAGAGAAAATCAGGATAATAAACCTGCAGAGTCCAATCCTGCAGTGAGTACCCGCACTGCTTTTAAGGTGTTTGTCACTGATCCGGATTAGCGTCTGTTTACAGTAAACATAACATAAACAGGGCTGGGGGTACCAGTATTTCAGTATTTTCCTGAAAGCCCCTCTGCTCATCGCTGCTGGCTCCACACATGTGCAAAGGTTTTGGTGAAGTGACCTGAAACTTCTGCACATTTTAATACACAGTTGATGTGCTAAAGTATAAAGCAAAGTATATTTATTTACATAATAAAGGTGGTATTACTGAGATCATGTGATGTCTTGCATGTGTAAAGTCAACTCCTGAGAAAAGGAATTAATTTAGAATCTGCTCGATCAACAGAATGGCATGTTTGTTTGAATTTGCATCGAACTGAAGGATATTTTGGTTGATATTAAAAGCCTAAAACCTGCTGTTTGCTGCACCTGGCTCAGGTTTTTTTTTTAGCGTATCAGTTTCCGTTCGGTTTGCTCCCAGTGTGATCAAAGTGCGCCCCCTTGTGGTGTGGAAAAAGAACAGGCTGTTTTTTGTGAAAGAGATTTGAAGGAGTGTTTTTAATGACGTTTCAGTGACAGTACAACACATTTCCGTTAACCGTAACCGTGAATAAAGGCATCAGTTTAAGGCAAGCAAACAAAAAGCCTGTAATGCAACGGATGACGGCACATGATTGATCATTATATTGCTATAATGCCCGTTATTTCTCCTCGCGTGTGCTGCTGCGGCCACATCCTCTCTGGGGGACGTCCCCGCGGCCCGCGGCCGCTCCCACCGAGCAAAAATAAAGATCCGTTATTGCTAAGAAAGTCCACAGTCCAAAATATTCGACACCCGATCCTCAGTCCTGAACTAATCCTCGTTCTGAGACAGAAAACTAAACGGCGAAAAATGTAAACTGAAAGGTTAAAGCCGTACTCCTGTTTGTGGTGTGGCCCCGCGAGCCGGTCCGCTGAGAGAGTTGAGCTTTAGGATCGTTTGAGTTTTGGTAACGTTCGGCGATGTGCATCAGCTAAAAAGTTATTGCCTTCGGTGTTATTTTTAACTCTTTGCACCAAAGATGCGGTCAGCGTGGACAGTCTACACATGCATAGATGAGACATTTATGCTAACAACGGCGACGTTTCCCATGAGGATGTTCCTTTAGCGGATGTGTGGCTAATCTAAAGCGGCTGACGAGTGGCTGACTGACCGTACAAAACATTGGTAGTGTTGCGAGCTACGTTTCATGCATAAATCGTAGCTCTTTTTTTTTGTATGTTCAATAAGAAACACTCATGATATGACTCAGCGTTTCCCTTTGAAGTTAAAATATGGCTTATTTTGAACCGCCGCTCCTCCTGCCAGAGAATAAAAGTAAAGTCTATTTACAGAACCTCTGCCGTTTTTTATGTGGAGTGCTGCTGTTTTGCTTTAGTGCGCCCTCTGCTGTTGGAAAGCGGAAGCGCGCATCGCTGTTGTCGTAGTAATAATAATAATGTTTAATAATAGCAATAATAGAGTAAGATGTAAAGCCTCGTTGACAGTGTGTTACTTCTTCAGCATGTCCTGCAGTGGCCCCGGCAGGTACTTCATCACCGTGTCCATGATGCTCTCCTCTTCCTCGTCTTCGTCTCCGCAGCCGGATGGCACGGCCTTCTTCGGACGCGTCAGGCTGCCCTCGCTAGCCGCGTCCATGGCTGCCTGCGCTTCGGCCTCCGCCTCCTCCTTCTTTTTTAGGCCGTACTGTTGAAACACAGTGAAAATTTAAAGTAAATTACGATCACAGGGCCCATAACCTACGGTTTTCTTGTAGCTGGTTTCACCTGCAGAAAAGCTGATAAATATTGATGTTCCACCTTAAACACTGTAGTCTCAAATTCTAAGTCCTGAATCGCCGTAGGTTTTGAGGAGTCTAAGTCAAATCTCTAGTCTTTGAGATGTGAGTCTAAATCTTAGTCAAGACTGGAGTCTCTGAGATGTGAGTCCAAGTCAAGTCTCTAGTCTTTGAAATGTCTGAGTCAACTCTCGAGTCTGAGATGTGAGTTTGAGTCAAGTCTCATGTCTTTGAGATGCGAGTCTCAGTTAAGTTGTGAGTCTTAGACACTCGACTCTTCATGGTGCGAGTCTGTTCAGCCTACAGCAGTTTATCCCCTCTTTCCTGCTGCAGCTTTTTGAACGAGGCGCAGTACAAAACCCGGACAGAGTTAAGCTCATTTACAAATATCAGTCTATAAAGGTACAGTAACAAAAACATAACGTATGTTTTTCTTGTAGCTGCTCATGACATTTGTGTTTTATGTACCAAAAACAGTTTTTTGTCTCTTAGAATGAAACTGGCCACTACTGTGCCTTGATATGTAAATGAGCTCTGTTCTGATTGGCCACCATGCATTACACTTCATTCAGAAAGCAGTACGAACCTAAACGCTCCTATCAGGGTGAGTGGGTGGCGCTAAACTGCTGGATAGGTAGATATATGTACATATATACCCTCACAAAGATGGTGAATTCAAAATGGGTGGCTTTTGCAGCTAAATTTGCAGATGTGGACTGTATGGGAGTACAGGGGAGTTCTTTAAAAATGTTTCTTTTCTAAATCAGACCCATTAAAGTACTAAAGAAAAATGTGGTTTTACATGATATGGGCCCTTTAGTCATGATGTAAATAAAGAGAATAAAGAGAAAAACAAAAGAAACAGACTGTCTGTGAGAGCCGGGCGAGGGTTTAGCAGGCAAAGCTCTTACCTTGTCTCTGATGCCCTGCCTCATCACCTCCCTCTCGGCCTCCATCTTGGAGTATTTGGCTTTCCTCTCCTCCTCCTGCTGCCTCAGGGCCTCCTGCCTCTCCTCCTCTTTCTCTTTCTCCGCCTCAGGGTCCTTGTCCTCCTCTCCGCCCAGCATCTTCCCCACATCAGGGGGACCCCCTTCACACACCAAAACACAGGGTTAGAGCATGTTCCACCCTAATTACTACAGAAAAGCTGCTTAAATATTGATCTTCCACCTTAAACACTGTCATCTCAAAGTCTGGAGTCTGGCGTCATCGTGGTCTTTGAGGAGTCTAAGTCAAATCTCTAGTCTTTGAGATATGAGTCTAAGGCAAGTCTAGAGTCTTTGGGATGTGAGTCTGAGTCTTAGTCAAGTCTGGAGTCTCTGAGATGTGAGTCCAAGTCTCTAGTCTTTGAAATGTCTGAGTCAACTCTCGAGTCTGAGATGTGAGTTTGAGTCAAGTCTCATGTCTTTGAGATGCGAGTCTCAGTTAAGTTGTGAGTCTTAGACACTCGACTCTTCATGGTGCGAGTCTGTTCAGCCTACAGCAGTTTATCCCCTCTTTCCTGCTGCAGCTTTTTGAACGAGGTGCAGTACAAAACACGGACAATCCGAGTTAAGCTCATTTACAAATATCAGTCTATAAAGGTACAGTAACAAAAACAGGCTGTTTAATTGTAAGTGATAAAGTGAGGTTGGTATGTTTGCTATGTAATATCGAAGGACTCGGAGGACCGATTGATTACCAGTCAGCTTTCTGATTGGCTACCACTAGGCAACATGGAACAGAAACGGAGAATCTTGCTTGGTCAGTCCTTTCTGCTTTTTTTTTCTCGGCTGGAAGACAAAGGCTTGCACTTGAAATATGTTCCCTAGGGGCCCGAGATCCTCTCGGAGGATGGTGGAGAACCATAACCGACCGTATTGATCTGCAGGGTTCAGCAGAATACGCCTGTCCACAAATCAGGGCTGTCGACAGCAGCCTCAGTCCGGCCGGGTTCCTCAGTCGGCCGATTTCATTCATCAAGATAAACGTGTGGAGGGTTTCAGCTCTAGTGTTTATTGCTCTGCTGGACGAAGAGCTGCCTTTGTCCGGCGGCCAGAGTGGAAGAGCTCCCTCTCTCCACTGCGAGACGCTCCAGTCTAAACAAGTGAGACGATAGGCCATGACCTACACGCGCTGGTTTTTGCAAGAGGCTAAAATCTAAAATAGTGCACACCTGCACCAGCGGGCCTTTTGTTTACTCAGCAGGATTGAAGATAACTGGGACAGAAGCAAAGTCAGCACCATGCAAGCACAAATGACAACATGTGCCTTTAGGGAGTCTGTCCTGTCCTTTAGAGAGGGGTTATGTCCCACATGCCAAAACAGTCTGTTCCTACCCCAGAAACTGTCCAACAGTTCAGAACCTCAGACAACAGTCAGCAGCTTCAAGCCATGGGTACGTCTCAACAAGGGCTGGAGTCACATCCACTAGTCAAATCTTGAGTCTGAGTGCAGTCCCGACTCTGGGCTGTGATTCCAGGGTGTGTACAGAGTGTAGAGTAATGTGTAAGTCTTGAGCCCCCTACATTTCTTCATATTTTGCTTTTGAATACATTTTTCTTCCTGTCAAACTGTCTTATCTTTGTCACACTGAGGAGATGAAACGAAAGAAATGGGAACAAATGTTTTACTGACAGGCTGCAAAGTGTGTAAAGATACAAGGAGCCTAGATAAAGGAGCTCCAACCACTCAG
>JBBPCY010000130.1:32025114-32038808 GCA_037974405.1 Brachyalestes nurse
ACTGACAGCTACTGATGCCTCCCCCACCCTTACCTGCCTGCAGAAAGAGAGTGAAGATTGACTTTTAACACTTTGGAATACATTTTCTGTCAAAACACCATCCTACCTGCATACCAGCGTGCCCACCTGCCACAGGCACGCACACATGCGCGTGCACAAACACAGCACACACACACACACACACACACACACACACACACACACACACACACACCCAATACCTCTAAGACGCCCCATCAGAAATGACCAAACCGGAAAATGTGTGAAAACAGTACATTTCTCAGTTCATTCTCTCTCCTTCCGTCTCTTCCTCGCACCCCCTCCCACCCACCCACCCACCCCCCGCGCTCATGGTGTGACAGACAGTCAGGCTCATTGGTGCAGAGAAAGGACACGGTCTTGGGCATTGGCACAATGGAGCGTGCTCAGACAGGGCTGGGGCCGGCTGGGGTGGGGGACCGGCAGGGGTAAACAAACGGCCCTAAAGGTGCGCAGATAAGAGCAGCCCGGGAAAGTGGAGCTCAAATAAACAAACCCCAGTCTTTCTCCCCTGTCTCACCAAACACTGCTCGCGCTTCTTAACTCGCTACTCTTCTTCACGGCGTACCTTTTTTTTTTTTAACATACAAGCTGTCATTTACATTATGTGAGTATTTCATTATTAATGGGTCAATAGATACAGCACTGCAAGAATAATCATTTCCTCACTACCTTAAAATTTTAGCCGACCTTATGGCATTATCACATTACCATTTTAGTTATGAGGTTTTGCTAAGTAACATAAAAAAAGTAACTGAATTATAATCGTAATAATGTATCTGGAAATATAGAATAAAAAGTTACTTTGATTTAGAGGAAAAACACTTGCACTGCATTTACTTCATATGTGTGCATCATTTCCACAGAAATGACATCACATACAACCCCAGTATTAACAAAAGTGGGTAATCTGGATGACAAAATAGCGCTGATGTAATGTAATGAATTCATTTAGCAATGATGCTCAATTATAAATCAGGTAAATACATTTCATTACTTTTGTCAGGTCAAAAATCCCCCAAATGCTTGTAACTCATTACCACCATAAAAGCTTTTATGGTCATTTTTTGTATTTATAATATTTTTCCAAAATTCAGCAAATAAAGAGAAATTGCAGACGAATGTGTCCAGAAATGCGTTCCTTTTTTTATTTTTATTTGGACAGGATGCCTAACCCGTTGGAAAACAATTTGGCTCAGTGCAATCAAGCGTATTTGCTGCAGAACTATAAAGGTAAAAAAGTGAGGATGTTTGCTCAGTATGCATGTGTGTGTGTGTGTGTGTGTGTGTTTTGGAGTCAGTGTCAAACAGCTCTGCTCCAGTTGATTTGTGTGGCAGTGGCCTAGTCCTTCGGCAGCGGCTTTTGTGACCCACAGAGCCGTAACCGCACACTATCTACACACACTATCCCTCACCGAAGCAGCCCGTGACCCCCACCCTGAGACTGTGAGCTGTGAGGCATTAGCGAGGCTATATCTATTCCCCCTGATACGCTTCTGTCACCTGCACAAAAGCCTGGCAGCACTAAGCCTCTCCACGCAAGACAAATCTCTGGCAAACAAGCCGAGCAAAAAAAGAGCCGCCAGCAAAGAGCAAAGGGGGTCGCCCCCGGCAACGGCCGCTTGAAACGGTGCCGCACCACGCCCTCTCCACGCCCGCCCCAGGGTCACCCTCTTCCTCCACAGAGGGCGAGGGCAGCCCACGAAGAAAAAAAAAAAAAGATGGAAAAAAGAAAAGGCAACAATAAAAGCTCCTCTCCATCGACCCAGCAGCCAATAACTCTTCTGGGGGAAGAAAAGCAAAGGGTTGGAGAGAGGTCAGCCGAGGCTCTTTGGCACCACAGAGATGAGCTTCTCTGAGCCTTTGCAGGGGAGAAAAAGAAAGACAGAGACACAGGCTGCAACTTTTCTAAAGGTTCCGGTTTCTCCAGCACCAAGAGATTAACTTTTTATGCTGGACCTTAACCAAATCCCCTTCAGAACCAGACATTAGCAGATAAACCCCCAGGCCACCCTTCGCAGACCTCGTCCAGGCCTTGACCTTCTCACCTGTGGAGCCAGGCCGCTAGGGAGTGCCGTAACCCGGAGAGAGGCCTGTTCCTCTGTAAACACCTTAAACAAGCTCATCTGGGCAAAAACAAACACGGGGAGAGCAGGGCTCTGCCACAGTCCGCAACCACATCAACAGGCAAATGGATTTTTTATGACGGCGTGTGTCATCGTGAAAAGCACTCAGGGGACTGCGCTGATGGCCATCGGGGTGTGGTCTGTGCCCGGCGAGGGTGGGACGACCCAGAGCACAGTTCTGCCTGGAGCTGTGGCAGGAGCCGCTAACATTCTGCAGCGGGGCTCAACAAGACGATGAGGCAGCTTCGCGCTTTACACCCACCTGAGAGCATCAAAAGGCTGCAGTTGCCTCTGGCCAGGCACCCCAACACAGAGGCACACAAAAGAGACCAGGCAAGGGATTCAGGGACTTTTCTTCCTCTAACATGCAACAGATCAAAGAAATCAACAACCAGGGGCTACTTGAAACAAAGGGCAAACAATTGTCAGTTGTATAAGAATTCAAGTGAAGCCTATTCAACATCAGATCTGAACTGACTTTCCTTCAACCTCTTCAACTCCAGACCCATTATTGGGCCATGAACCTTAAAGGGGGTTTCCACAAATTTTTTTTTTATATATCTGCATCATTAAATCAGTAAAATGTAGGCAGAGTCATTCAGAGTGGTTTGGTGTGAAATGGTCCATTGTAGAAAAACATATTGACTTCACATTGGTGGCGAATGGAACCAGATATCCGAAGAGTTTAGTGCCTTCAAAAGTTCCCTCATGGAAAGTTACTACATGAAATGGTTAGGGATACTATGTCCAATGCCTGAGAAAAAAATTATGATTTTATTGATAAGGTTTTGGCTTCAAAGGTACTTTTTGGAGAGAATGTTATGCCTTTAATGCACTGTAAAGCACCACAGTGCTTTTTTTTGAGTTACCACTATTTTACCATTATCAACATTCCAAAACCTCATGTAGGTTTTCTGATACTTTAGGATAGATTATAAAATGACTATTTACATGGTAGACATTGTGACCATCGTAAAGTCGGCAAGTTACTTTACAATGCAGCCACTTTGAATGACTTTGTTTGCCTTATTTACTTTAAAGGTGAATCCCCTTTTAAAATCAATGGGGTATCAACTTATTACCCAAAAACTACTGATATGAGTCAGTCACCACTACAAAGCTGCCATGTAAAGTATGAGAGAGAGGAACTGAACCTGGTCTTCAGAGTGTAAGAGGTTGCTTAATAGCTGATTGAATAACTGAAAAACTGAAAGCAGAATAATGGAGCGAGACAAAGTCTGTGAGGAAGACTTTGTCACGCTCTAGACAAAGTCTGTGAGGAAAAATATGAATGCAACTGAATGTACTTGCATATTCCATCAGCGCTGTTATTAAAAACAGAAAAAACAAAGCTGTGTTTGTGTTCATTTCTATGTTAATAAGATTTATTAGATCAACTGTTTGTGTTTCAGTTTACTCCCTTCTGGCAAATACGGCGCAGATGTAATATATTTTATGTATGTAGAAATGAAGTCAAATTTGTACATTTAAATCAGCATCACATTTTCCAGTAAATATATGGCGACTGAAAGGAGGAACTGTAGGGAAGAGGGAGACGTGTCTCGCTGAAAGCCGGGTAAAGTCCAGAGCCAGGCCATGGACCCGTAAAGGAATGTGCTTTGACCTTCTGACCCTGACCAGACTCCAAGGGCATTATCCTGGTGCAGAGGCCATTTGGTCACTTCCAGTAAATTATTTCTCCCTCTGGTTCAGGCTATTAGGACACTTTTCACACACACACACAACCCCTGAAACGTGCAGACATTCCATACAGAGAGGGCTGGCGTGCCTGTCCTGGGTTAATGGAGACATGTGGGTCGCTTCAGCTTCAGCTACACTCTAAACACACACCAAACAAGCCAGCTTGGGTTTTAGATTGCACTTTGGTTTCCAGTCCACCAAAAAACTAAAGGGCTTTTAAGAGGCTTATAAATGGTGATAAAGTCTCTGGCATGCACTTACACCAGTGGGTAAACTGGGCTTCCTCCTTCCTTCTACACTTTAAGGGGGGCATAATATGGACCAAAAAATGCAATATTGGTGAACAACACTGGTGAACTGTTGAACAGTATTACCATGTGTCTACTCATGTGAATGATTTGGTTTGGGTGAGAATGGAACGTACAAACGTGTACAAACTACACAAATGTTTGTACCACAGATTAGAAACAACTACACTTTCTTAAACAAAATATAGTTTTTTTAATGGTCTAAGGAAATGGTCTTGCCATCGGTGGCTCAATGAAGGTCATATTTTAACCTTAACTGTGCAGGACCCATCCCTGTGTGTGTGTGTGTGTGTGTGTGTGTGTGCTCATTCCCTCACCATTCGTCCAGCTTCGTTGTTCTGCAGGTTCATGAGTGTGCGTGCGTGCTCTATGGAACCTCGTGGGTAGTTCTTTTCCCGCTCTCGCGCGTCCACGAACTCCCTGGCGAAACGGTAGCCGTAGTTGACGTTGTCCCCACAGCCGCCCCACAGCCAGTCCCGCGGCAGGTCTTTGGGCCGGGTTGCCCGGCTGCAGCCGCAGGTGGACAGCTCTCCCTCTCTGCATGCCCGGCTCACCGCGTTCACCACACCCGCGGCACTGATGGCGTAGGTGAACGCTGCCTCTCTGCTGCCTGGAGAACACAGCAACACACACCATGAAGTCACAGTCTGGAGAGCGAGATCACACTTCATTTTAATGCTGCTGTATAACTTGTCTGTCAATATGCAGATAATATGCAGATAAAAGCGTCGGGCCAAATGAATCTAAAACGAAATCTGGGAGATTTCGGCTTGAGGGCAAAGTGAAAAACTGAAAAATTGTTACATCTGTTGTAGACAGGCCTTTCTCTTACAAGTGGTGCCACAAGGAAACCATCTTCTGCTGATTTATCTTGAAGGTGGGAGCAATTGGAGGATACATGAGAACAGGCTGTTTTCCTCTTTTTTGTGTTACCAGTTAATTACTTCAGCAGCAGCTGTATTTATTTATCTATAGTATTTATATCCACCTCTCTTACTGACCACAGCATTTTGTTTTCAGGGCACAGTTTTATTTAAATTATATTTTGTTCTTTGTGTCTGTGCAGTTGTAGCATAAGCAGTTTCCTCCAGCATCAATGATTCTGATTCTGAAATGTCTGTAAATTTCCCACTAGCTGGCTTATGCAGAAGGAAGCCTGATAGTTACTGTTTGGAAGATGAATATTGTCTGTATGTATTACCCTCTATGTAAGTGTTACCTTTGTAGAAGAACCAGGACCTGCTGAAGCAGCAAAAGCAAATTCAGAAGACTTTGTGACCGCAGTGCTCAAAACCTGACCTGCTAATCCCTCAGTGTAAATGCAGCTTGTTACTCATAGATGTGCCACGATTTTAAAACTTATGGATTCAGTGGTGTTTGTTTCTCTTGGTTCTCTTTAAAAGAAGGAAGAACCAAGAGATACGTCCATCTGCACATGATCATGACATGGAAACATACGGTGCAAAGCCAGATTAATTAGGCCTGATTAAATTCAACAATAAACAATGCATTTTCTAACAATTAAGTATTTCCCAGAAACACTGTGGCCATCGCAATGTTCTCAACATGTGTGTGGGGGGGGGCACATGCAAAGGTCAGCTATCTGGCAGAATCTGAGGTCGTCAACTAGATGGGCCATGGGAGAGTAAGAATGAGGGGCTGGACAGGTTTAGCAGCCTCCACATGAGGCGAGGAAAACAGCGACATGGTCCGCAGGGGTTTCCTGCCGCAAAGGCGTGAGCTTTATATAAATTCGCTCTCACATATTTTCACATCTGCCCTGCACATGGTACCTGATGTGTTTCTGTCCGTGTATCAGGCATCTGGAATGCAGCTTTCGCATAACTGAACGGCACATGCGAGACCGTATTTAAGCACTTCCTACAAGTGCCTAACAGCTCCGCATTAATAACGGAAGTCTGTCCTGCACAGGCTTTTAAATTCTATATGGGAAAAACCATTCCTCGCCATTTAAACCATTTATGGTCTCCAAATGCAGGCATTACAGTCCAGCAGGTAGCAGGACACTGTAAGAAACCTGAAAGAGCAAAAGGTGCGACAGGCTCATTAAATTTCCAGGTTTAGAGGTAAATGTGTGTATATGGCATAGTGTATTTTGTATTTTCTGCAGTGTTTTTGGATTTATTTAGACTTTATATTTTAGACAGGTCTTGTCTCTGTGCAGACGTAACATATGCAATTTCCTCTGGGATCAATAAAGTTTTCTGATTCTGATTCAAATTAAATAAAAAAAAAATCTATATTGAGCCCAGCGTCCCAGATGAGATATGAGTGTGAGCACACTGTCCCAGTAACCCAAAGAGACTGTATGTGGACTCAAATTTCGGTTCCTGTCTATCACAGGTATATACTAGTTTCTTATTAAGTGGATCGTTCATAATAATTGCTGGATCATTTATGGTAGGTGCTGAATATTAAGTATTTGTATTAATGACTGAGCCTTGAGTACAAGCATATATTGCACTGTAACACACTACCTTGCATGAATTAACAGCCATTGTACCAAACACACTTTCCCACATGATCTAATTCAAGGGTTCTCTCTTATCCATTGAGTCCTACTGTGGATAACATTAGTTAAGTACAATGTCAATATCGTTTTATTGTGTGTTTAATACTAATTAACAGCTTAATGTAAGTATTTACTCTCTGATAGTGTGATTCAGGCTGTCTATAGTTTTACACACACTACAGGCCAGACACCACACTGCTCTTTCAAAATGTTTAAAACATTAGAAATACTTAAAACAAGTGTCACTGACTGGTTTTTAAGTGTAACGTAACAATACATACTGTAAGTGCAGTTTAATGGATGCAAAATTTATGTAAGGGTTACATCAAAATAATGCCCCCCTGCACCCTGCCCCACCCCTGTCTATCACAGCAACACAGATTTGCCAGCAATTTTTGGAAAGAACTTGAGTCCAAACCTTCCCAGCACATTTCTAAGCAGTTCTGCCTCCGTTGCTGGATGCTCATTTTGAACATGTGGGTCCAGCTCATCCCTGCAGCTAAACGCAAGATCTGGAAACATCATTCTCAAACCTTTGCTTTTCTTTGGACGGGATATAATTTTGGAAATATTTTAAAGAACACTTGCTATCATTATCTTGTTGAATTGAATTTTGTCCAATTATATGTAATCCAGAAGGAACTGTGTGATGTTGAAGAACTTTATTTTAATGATGACCCACTATGCCTGAATGCACTAAAGACAGACCTGGTATGTATCAAAACTGTTACCACAGACCGTAAAATCTTGAAAACCAGTCTATTACATCTGTTTTAGGCATTTCTAATATTTTCTTGTAATAAAAGCAGCACATCATTCGTTCATTCATTCATTTATCTATTTATTTAATCCCCTGACACCCCCCCGCCCCGCCCCTTTATTTTAATGATGATCCACAATGCCCGAATTCACCCCACAGGTAAACACAAGTAACCTGCCCTCTCGGATGATTTAGAAATGCCCACTTTATGGCCAATCTGACTAATCTGGGCCCCATAAAGAGTGTGAGTGAAGCTGCATTCCTCTGCTGCGCCTCCTCGACGCACAGGGCTGGTTTTATGGGCCTTTGGTGCGAGACTTCAAACAGAAAGCCCGGATCTGCCGAGCCCGTGTCATTGCAGGGCTGCATTTGAAAAGGACAATGGCTCGCCTAGCACCTCCACACCAAGAGCTCTGAGAGGGGGGTTACAGGGGTGCTGGTGGTGGTGGTGGGGAGGGGGACTTCTCTTACACCTCATTGCACTGCTGAACGGAACTCACACTCTATTGCTGCTATAAGGGAAGATGGCCCTTTGTGTGTGTGTGTGTGCGCATGCTTATATCGATCCAGGATCATAATGCCAGACTCACCTATCTGCATGACTCGTCCGAACACAGACGTGTCATCCACCGTGCTGCAGTTCCACCTCCTCTGCCTGAACTGGTACTGGCACTCCTTGATGCCAGTCATGGCCCCCTCACCAATGTACACCATGTGGTCCTGGTAGAGCTGGCACAGCTTCTTCTGGCCCTGGGAAAGACCATTGAGCTGGGTGCACAACGGTTGGGCCCCTATGATGTACATCTCAGGCCTCTGAATGGGGTTCATGGCTAAAGACCTGCATCAAAACATAAATAAAACTTAGCGTCATTTTTAGCTTTAGCGTTATTTTCAGCCTGAAAAAGCCCCGAGCTTAGGCTTACTAGGGAGGTTAGATAGTATGGCACTCCGTAAAATCAACCACAACTTTAAGATGAATCATTTTAGAACGTATTTTACATATTAACATCTTTTACACGTTATTCAGACCTCTGGATGGGGTTCAAGGCTAAACACCTGCATCAAAACATAAACAAAACTTAGTCTCGTTTTTAGCTTTCGCGTTGTTTTCAGCCAGAAACGGCCCAGAACTTAGGTTTATGAGAGAATTTAGATAGTCTGACACACCACAATATCAACATTTCTGAACATATTTTTCATATGAACCTCTTTTTACATATTAACTTTAAAGCTAGGCTAGCTTTCGAAATGCCCGTTGCTAGGCAACGGAATATTAGGGTATGCAAATGAAGGCGCTCGTTGAGGCTGCAAAAAAATCATTCATTTTTAGTTTTTGACATTTGTGTGATTTAGGACTAAAAGCGCATAACAATAAGAGGAAAAAATGTTGGTCGTTTTTTTGAGTAGGTAATGAGAGCTTTACACTGCTACGAAGGATGTTATTTTATGCAAATGAAGACTGACATGAGACTTTTCTTTGGTTAAATAAAATCTGAGCTCACTTTTTATGTTCTCTCAAATATGTGCAACTGATGGTGCTGTTTTTAGTCTTATTATGTCTAGTAAAGGGAGAAATAGGTTCTTTCATTTAATTCCTGATTCCTTTTTTGGGGTTTATTATATATTTAGCACCTGGCCAGCTTTGCTGTTGCTCACACCATTTCACTTCTAATTTATTTCAGAGCGAAAACAGGGTAACTTAGGTTGCTGAAAACAAGGGCACCTAATGTACTGATAGATGCTGGATGCACTGCAGACGAATAATAAACTTCATTAAGCAGCCACTTTTACTATGTCAGAGTCATTATTTCATGTAAGTTTCAGTACTTTTACTAAAGGGGTCTGTTGCAGGCCTCTCCACTATTCATTATAGGCCTCATTTGAACCTCTGCTCCAATTGAGAGCCCAGCTCTTACTAAAGTCCACACACAAGGTCAAGACGTGTCCTGTTGGGTGCTGCTGCTCTTATTTACAAACAGACTGACCATTTGGGCCGCAGAGTAAACAGTGTGACAAAAGCCTCCACATTTGTTCTATGCCACCTATTTCATTCACAAAGCATTGAGGGTCACAGTGAAAGCAAACCCTGACCTCATACAACAGGCTGCTCAATCTTCTCTAGCTTGTAGAAGAGTGAATGCATGATCTTACCACCATGAGCTTGCGTGTGCCAGTCCCTGGGAGCTGCAGGCGAGAAGTGTGACGGCGAGGATGAAGCGCAGGCTCTGTCTCACATCCATCCCTGTAGGTCCAGCAATGGTCAGGCTCCTCTGGAGGAACACACAGGACGTTACGTTACACCAGTCCACTTGGGATCAACCTCCAAACTGACTAGAGAGACTAAAACCTCAGCATGGATGTGGAGCTTGGGTGTTTAAAAAAAAAAAAACACAAGCCAAGCACTTATGGCATCTGAGTCATAAAAAAACAATTAAGTGCAGATCCTCAGGTGGTTTTGGAAAAGTGTTCAAACACATGTTTTAAAAAAATTACATTAAATTAAAGAGCTAAGTGCTGCATTACAAGGGTGTTAGAGCTGCTGACACTTGTGGCCCATTCTGCTCTGACCGTGTCTCTCTCTAACTCACCCCAGCTCTCCTTTCCACACATGCTTTTTACGCTCCGGTTGTTTTCCCCACCCGTATTCCGACAAGCCACGCCCCCTCAGTTCTAGTAAGCGAAACCCTTCTCTGCTCTGATTGGCTCCTCACAGACTCCTCGTGGATTGTTGTTGTTGCACCCCGCGCTCTGATTGGCTATGAGTTTACACTCGCAAGTATCCCGCCAATCATGGCGCAGGAATTTATAAAGGAGGCGGGGTTTTGGAATACGGATGGGGGAAAAAAAATAAAGAAAATATTTTAAAAGCTGAACCTGAGAGGGATTGTACTTTAGGATTTTGGGATGTTTCTCAGTTGCAAATAAATGCTTGACACGTTGATTTGTGCATTGCTTTCTCATTTTTTACGGAGCGCACAAGTGAGTGTGTGTATGTGTGTGTGTGTGTGTGTATGTGAGAGTGTCTGAAAGAGGTAATGATATGGAAAAAAAGTCATTTCCATCGAAGTTCACATGCGGAAAATCATCTTTTGTCTCTGTTCTGTGCTTTATTGCAATAAATCAGGACAGGAGGGGGAGTGGGGGAGTGAGTGTGTGTTGGGGAGGGCAGGGAAGGGGTGGGTCCCAATCTGAATACAGGAGGAATAAAAGGGCTTCATACATCTGATATGGGATTTTAACTCCTGCTGCCCTCATACAGCTCCATATATAAATACTCACATAGTGTGTATGTGGTCCTTTTTGTCCACAAATCATAGTAGAGGAGAGATAAAGCTCTCAGTTCTCGGTGTGGTGTCCTGAGAGCTGGGTAATAAACTGTTTTACAGCATATCTCTCTCTGTCTCTCTCTCTCTGTCTCTCTCCCTCTCTCTCTGTCTCTCTCTCTCTGTCTGTCTCACTGTCTGTCTCTCTCTCTCTCTCGCCCCCTCCGTGTTTCCCCGCGCGCACAGACGCCACGCGACTTCCGAGCCCGTCTACACATGATAAAGCAACTCAGACCCTTTCATCTGCAGGAATCCACACACACACACACACACCTTCTCACACCCCCAAACCTGAGACCCCCACCCACACACACACACATCCACGACCTACTGCCAGTTCTGTTCTGGACCAGTATAAACCATTTCCCAGCATTTTCACAGCCCGGTATGGGTCAGTTTGGTTTCTTTTCTGGAATTAAACATTAAGAAAACGACGTGGGAGCTAAATATGCACTAAAAGTGAATTAAACCCCAACCTACTGCCAGCACCTTCTCACAAAGCTCCAGGAACACCCCTCCTCCCAAACCTGAGGACCCCCCAAAACCCGAGGACCTCCCCCTCCCCCCATCCACAACCTACTGCCAGCACCTTCTCACACACACACACCCAAACCTGAGAACCCCCCAATACATCCACAATCTACTGCCAGACCTTGACCAGTATAAACCATTTCCCAGCACTCTAACAGTCCAGTGTGTGATAGTTCGGTTTCCCAAGTCTTTATGATTCAAAACTAACTTCAGCCAACAGAAAATAATGACATTAAACATTAAAAAAGGACCTGAGAGCTAAAAGTGCATTAAAACTGAAGTACCCCCCTGACTAATATACTTGGGTGCAATTAAAGGTGTTATTAGTAATCAAAGTAAAACTGGAATGTCATAGACCAATCAGGATTTCTGCATAATTTCAGTGATTAACATGCAAACAAGGTCATCCTGTGCACTTTAGTGTGACATGCTGAATTCTAGAGACATTTCAAAACGTCTGTTTTGTTCACAGTGGTGGTGAATGGAACCAGGCGTCTGCCTTTAAAAGCTCATTCACAGAAAGCTGGTTATGAATAAGGCGCCTGCTTGCATGCCGAAAACAGAAGTAAATTATATTTATGGTGGAGGGATACATGCAGAGGGTTGTTAGACAAATAGTCCTCAAGGATATACAATAATTTAAAATTTAACTACTTTCCATCTAAAAACTCTGGATGAACCACTTTCCATCTAAGTACTCTGGATAAACCACTTTCCATCTAACACTCTGGATAAATCACTTCACATCCAAACACTCTGGATAAATCACTTCACATCCAAACACTCTGGATAAATCACATCCAAACAAATCAGATAATATCCATCACATCACATCCAAAAAAATCAGTTTCCATCCACACACCCTAAATACATTAGTTTACAGCTCAGGGTCTAAATTAAGCGGAAAGTTTGAACTGTGGATAGTAGGATTAAATAGAGATATGATTTTCAGGAAAGAGGAAAAAGTTTCTAAAACTGAAAAAGACTAAAAAATATTTTAAGATCCCCTCTTGTGGCCATAATTAGTAACTGCAGTTTTGTCAGCCTGACCATGCAGTTTAATATGAACTTACAGTGGCTTCTCTTTGCCTCAGAGTAACACACTATCACACACTATCATTTGTCCTAAAATCACAGAAATGAAATATAATAATATACACCTAAGCCATTATATAATGTATGAATATGTAGGTTTGTGTGTATATACATACATACATACATACATATATACATGTACATGCACACAAATCTACACATTTTTAAAAATGTTTTTATATTATACTGTTATATTGAATAGCTTTTATTCTATTGGTTTTGCTACTTCTGCTCTCTTCTCTTTGCTGCTGTAACAATGCAAATTAAGGGCTCTCATATGTTTGGAATACTAGTATACTATATATCGTACTATACTAGAATATGGCAGAACTAATTATAATCTTTTTTGTCTGATCTACACACTTAAAAAAAATTCTATATTAAGTATCAAGATAACCTACATTATGTCAAAATCGCATTGGACTTAATTATCTGCAATGCCGCGGCTGGGCGCAGGGGGGCGCGCTTCAGCAAAAAATGGAAAAAGGCCATCAGGTCCGAGCAGCTCATTTTCTTCTGAGATTTGTGCAATAGCAGAGCAACCAAACGCAATGCCTGTGTAACACGAGGCTGAACCCTGGCCTCGGACTGCTGAGGATGATCAGAACTGAAAACAAAACAAAAGAAAACACATTTAACTTACAAAAACGGTTCTTTTCGTGGATATCACGCCTGATCTGAACACGGCTGGTCCAGGCATCATCCCTCATTATAGTGCCTGTCAGTCATCTGTTGGTGAGCACATGATTTCACATTCTGCTCTACAGTGCAAAGCTTGCTGGCGCATCTCGGCCCGCGTCCTTTGATGGTTTTTTTTTTATCTCCTCAGGCGATGGCGGCGTGCAACATCATGACCTGACAGATTCTCTCCAGCAGCAGCAGCAGCAGCAGCAGCTCTCTGACTGTCAGCTACGAATTATGCACTGACACCCGGAGCACCGCCTGAAACACACTCACACATTCTAAACACACGAAAACTCACCTCATCTGAGGCCTGGATCATCGGGGCGGTCTCTGTGTGTGTGTTTGTGCCAGGAGTGTGTTGGTGTGAGTGTACGGTGTTCTAGGGATGATCGTCTTGATGTTTGTGACGCTGGAAGACATTCTACATTCCATACACGGTATGGACAAAAGTATTGTGAGCTGTTTTTCAGGGTTTGGGTCCCTTACTTCCTGTGGAGGAGAATCTTAATGCTTCAGGAGACCAAGACATTCTGGACAACGCCATGCTTCCAACTTTGTGGACCCAGTTTGGGGAAGAACCTTTTCTATTCCAGC
>JBBPCY010000130.1:32091511-32102381 GCA_037974405.1 Brachyalestes nurse
TCCTTTATCTAGGCTCCTTGTATCTTTACACACTTTGCAGCCTGTCAGTAAAACACTTGTTCACATTTCTTTCATTTTACACTCAGTATATCAGCCCTTCATCCGTGGTCAGTTCCTTTCTTGGTGCACTACATTAGAGCCAGACAATATGTAATCTACAAATCAGTATCGTGATATCGGTCTCTGCAATCCTGATTTCGTAAGGCCACAATATGCAAATGTTTCTGACAGCGCGATCAATCACAGCTCCAGGTGAGTTACTGGGTGTTCTGATGAATCAAAGTCTTCATATAATCTAACAAAAGTCAAAATTTTCACCTTTAAATGTGTTGGCAGATCAGTGTGTGAATGGGCGGAGCTAAACTGCTGTAGCCAGAATAAGGAGATGCATTCAAATGTTTTGGTTTTGTGACATCACAAAAACTAAGTTGGGAAAACGGGCTGTTTTTGTAGCTTATTTTCCATGGATGGTGAGAGTAAACTATATATTTACAGACTTATAGACAATACTATTTACAGACTTTAAGGCCTTTTAATTCCATAAAAGTATCATGCAAGTATTTAATATCATGCAAGGTATCACAATCGCAATATGCAGCAGTAAAGTCACGATACTGAATTCTTGGCCATATTGTGCGGCTCTACACTACACCTACAAACATGCCACTAAAACGGCTGTGCCGAGAATGGTCCACCACCCACATAATATCAGGTCAGTGGTGGTCCTATGGTGGTCCCTTTACACTGAAGGACGAGGTACAAACAGATGGAGTACTGTCAGTAACTGTGAACCCGCAGGGTGCACCGGTACAGTGGGTATTTCTGATAAAATTGCCAATGAGTGTAGGAACAAAATACACTACATGGACAAAAAAGCCTGAAGAACAGGCATGTCCCAATACTTTTGTCCATACAGTGTATTTTGTAGGGGGTGGTTGGAGTGCAAGCACCTGCCCTTTTGGTCATAGTGCCCTTTTTGGCAAGAATAATGCTTTGTTTGTCTTTGTTTCCACTTCCCCAAGCCCCCCACATCCCTCCCAACTCCAAAATGTTTTAATTAGGCACCCCCCCTCCACGTTTGCTACGTTTTTTTGATACATTTCCAACTACTTTTTTGACGATCACCCACACCTAGCCCTCTACCCCTGTCACTTGAGCTCCCTATAAAGGTCTCTGAACAGTTCTAACATAAACACACACAATATAGGCACAGTCACACTCATGCCCTGTGCACTCAAGCCATATGGGAGCCGCGGTTACAGCCTTTTCCCATAACGCAGCCTCTCCACTTGCACAACCTTTGGGTCGTTCCGCGCACACTTTCTACTGAGCTGTTGTGAATATTTTGGCACAGTTCACAATCAGGGTCTTTTACCAAAGGACCTTCTGTTACTGCTGTCAGCTGCAATATCAACATTCAAACACACGGCACTGCAGGGTTCACTGCGTTAAAAACAGCCTGGTGTCACAAAAAGCTCGGCGTTCCACACATACACACACATACACACACATACACACACATACACACACGCATGTGCAACCAGCTGATTACTCTAATCCCTTAAACTCTGAGGGCCTGAATGCGGGCCCACACTTCAAATCCTCACTCAAAACTTACATATTAGTTCATAGTAATTATCAAACAGCTCACACTGAGTGATAAGTGACTGCTGCTCTCTTCGACAGAGCGACCAATCACAGCTCCATCTGAGTTACTGGGTGTTCTGAGGAATCGGGGTCTTCATGAAATCTTCATGAAAACAAAAGTCTAATTATTTTAATATTCAACCACTAATGAATGATAATAACCCAATTGACCGAGGTGTTAATTTTCTCTTGTTTCATGATGTTTGTATGTTTTTTTGTGTCCAAAAATTTTATAATTTATTACACGACCATTTTTCAACCTCTGTTATCATGCCTTTAAGACTGGTATACGTAAATTGTCTCTTTTCTGATTGGCTGCCTTGCTTTGTCATCAAAAGTCATCAACAGGGCTCTTTAGAACTTCAGAATTAATGGGCGGGGCTAAACTGATACATATGCTGGTATTGTGACCTCACAAACTCTATGGTCAAAAATGGAGTGTTTTCGCTGCTCAGTTTTCATAGATGAACTGTGTGGATGGAGGGATTGAACATACATTTTAAACAATATTTACAGACTTTAAACCTTTTTAATTCCAGAAAAGTAATGAAAGGGGCCCTTTAATATATTGAAAAGCATCACAATTGCAATATGAAGCAGTAAAATCACAAAACTATTATTTTCTCCATACTGCGCTGCCCTGGAATAAATTACAGGTTGTCTTGCATTCCTTGGACCATTTCTTATGTGGGTGTTGTAACTGGTCACATTGTGGTTGTGCTGTGGTCCTGTGGTCCAGAAACCAGCCACTGATGAGGAATAAAGTAAAAGTTGTCCAAGGAGCAAAATTCATGTACTGACATACATGACAGTGGAAGACTGGGATTAAATGGGTTCTTATCTGAATAATAAGACTGTGGTTTAAGGAATATATGTCTGTTACCTTCAAAGATATACTGTGTTTGCTGGTCCACTTGTTTGCTGGACAGCATGACCTTCCACAAGCACAAATATACAAAATAAACATGATCTGAAATCATTAACATGCTATAAATCTTTGCATTTTGACAAAATCTTTAATGTCCACAAGGCTGTGGTACATTAGGCTGAATGGAATTGTTGCTCGTGGTCAGTAAAGCTTGTCTTAAATCTCAACATCATCTATTAAAGAAGAACCAAGGATGGTGTAGTTACTAAGAAAAGTAATCGATAATGACTTTTCTCACAACTGTAATTTGATGAACTTTCCTGATTTACCGCTGGAAAAAGTAATCTCAGCACTCATTACTTTACATCTACGTTATTCTGTAAATCTGTACCAAGTGGAAAGTACAAGAAAAAAACAGCAATCCTTTCAGAAGTTTATTTAGAAAGAAATGGCCTGTTTAAAACGCATTTTAAAGTCAAAGTCTTTGCCATTCAATAAAATGCAGCCCGTTATGCTTATTAAAGTAATGATTTGAAACCCAGATGCTGGCCAATAGTGGTTCAATAAACCCACATGAAAAAAATCTTTATGAATAAATTGTAAAGGTTACAGGGCTGCAACCCTCTTCTTTAGAATTACAGAATAAATGGGCGGGGCTAAACTGAAACATATGCTGGTTTTGTGACATCACAAACACTATGATTAAAAATGGGCTGTTTTGCAGTTTCCATAAAGGAACTGTGTGGATGGGGGGATTGAACATACATTTTTAAACTTAAACTGTTTACAGACTTTAAACCTTTTAAATTCCAGAAAAGTAATGAAATGGGCCCTTTAATGTATTGAAAAGCATCACAATTGCAATATGAAGCAGTAAAATCCTGAATGAGAATCCAGTCTAATCAAGATTGGAAGATCTGACACACTGCACTTGTTGACATTCAGCTGCGCAAGTTATGCAAATGAACGTCTATAAATTATCCAGGAAATCTAGGAAATGTGTTGTAAATGAGTATAAGCATATCAGAGACATGTGAGTAATGTAATCTAAGCTAATTATGGTAACTGTAATGTGATCATGTCTTGTGTTATACCATTTCATTACAGGAATATGAAATTTAACACATTATTTAGTGGAAAGAACACATTTGTGGGCGGAGCCTGAGCATGTCAATCACATTAAAAGGGAATTGGGAGTTCCACCGCAGAGTGTAAGAGGGGGCGACCTGTGCAGATGCCAGGTAGCAGGTTCAGAGGTCAGGGGTTGGAATGTCTCTTCGCATGGGGAGTTCAGTGAAGGGCTAGAGCTCAGGCCCTGCAGCCAGAATCTGGATCCAATTCCACTGAGTGTGTGCGTGCGGCTCTGTGGGACCGCCATGCACTGGGCAGAGAAATACAAAGTCTTCTGAGAAACAGGCACAGAGCTGTGAGAGACGCTGGAGTAAAATTTCAAATTTCACAATGTATTTCTTGTAGTTACTTGAGGTTAAGGTTAGATTTTTTTCTGATTGTGAGAATATGCTAGTGCAATAAAAAAACGACTTTAACTAATTTTTTTTACTCATTTTATCATTGTGGAGGGCACTGTTTATCATATATATCATATACACAGCAGTCATACGTATATATATATATATTATGTTAACAGCACCTCTAGAGTGCGCTTGTGAGTTTGTGTTGTTTATTTGATGTTTGTTTATTTGATGTTTGATGTTTGTTAACAACACCTCTAGAGGGCGGCGGAGAGTAGTATTTGTGTCTGTCGTCAATTTGTAAGCTACAGACAGCTAAGAACTTAGATCTTTTTGGTCGCTTTACTTTAATTGTTTTCTAGAAACTAAAAAAAGAAATTCAAATTGTTAATCAAACCTATTTGTTTGTCAACTATTTACATTCAACTAAAATTTCATGATGGTGACGGCTATAATCAGTGCAATGTGCGTTACCAGCTTATAACATTGGGCTTAGTAATGACAAATTTTATACAACACATACTTTCTGTAAGATTGTTCTAATCGATTATCATTTATTGTATTTCAGATGTTAAAAATGACTGTGTGTGAACTTACTCACTCACACACACACACACACACACACACACACACACACAAACACACAGTAATTTATGCACCTTCCTGTATTTTACTGTAGAAGGAACAGCTGAGGCATATAACTGGGCATGCAGCCACCTGAAGCCCCAGCTGTGCGGACCGTCTCTGGCCCCGCCCTGAGGGCGGAGTCACAGCCTGTGAGACACCAAACACACAACAGATGGGGTGGAGCCCCGCCCGAGTGAATATTTCAGCCCCACAGTGAAGCGAAGGGCCCTGACTGGCCTGACCACTGGCTTTTCCTCCCTCAGTCACTCGAGGTGCTGCAGGTAGAGTGGCGATGGGTCGGCTAAGTGCTTTCTTTTCCAGATCTGTAGTTCTGTCATAAACACACACGCACACACACACACACTCTCTCTCCTCTCTCTCGCTGGCTGCGTCGGCGCAGTGTCTGACAGCTGTAAGCCGGATTCCGTTCCAAACAGGGTGCTGCTGCATCTCGGGGGGATTAGTGTGGCATGTTGCCACGAAATAAAAGATGCCACCTAATAAAACAATGCAGGAGGGGGCGAAAAAAAAAAGCACAAAGAAAGAGCCGGTTCAATATGGATCACAATGCCACCCGCCCACTCACCCACTCTCACTCCATCTCCACTTCTTTCATTCCCTCCCTCCTTCCCTCTCTCTCTCTTTCTCTCTCGACTGAACTCAAATGAACTCGGAGAAGCTTTGCTGGCATGATATGAGGTTACAGCTTTAAATTTGAGCATTTCGCCTTAAATCTGTGACCTAATAATTTGACGATCATCGTTTAGGAAACAATTCATCAGGAAATCGCATATTTTCACATTAGATTATTTGGGTATCATTCGGATGATTAAAAAATAACTATTATTTTTTTACTATAATTAGCTATTATGTTTGAAAATAGCCTTTTTTCTTTATTGGGGCGCATGTTTTTCAAAATGGGTGCATTTCTTATTGCTGCATTGCGCTGTTTTGATGCCTTTTTAGTCCTCTGTTAATCGCACTCTATTAATCAGTCAGTTCACATGCACTAGGGAAACAAAGATCATGAATTTTTAAGGGCAATTCCTGATTTCTTTACAGCCACACTGGCCAGTGGCTGATTTTCTCGCCAGTTTGTATTAGCTGTATAAAAGAAAATGAGCACATGAAGCTCACCAGGATATTTCCAGTACCTTCTACAATATAGACAATAATAACATTACTTGCTCTTTAATGAGCCAAACAATCAATAGCCTTTTTCAAACAACATGAATCAAATAAAACACGACAGAGAAAGTAAACTGGAACTGGCTGTTTAGCCCAAATAGGCATGTATGATTATTTCTCAGCGTTTTGCATCACAACAAAATCTAAATTATAAATTGTCCCTCGCTGATTGTCAGTGAAACTCAGAACAGGCCTTGTACAAATTGCACATTTGTTTTATTCCAGCTGTGCACAGCTAATTTGTACACATCTGTATCTGTGACTGCCCTGTATTTCTGTGAAAGACTGTATTTCACGGGCTGCTACATCTTTGCACTGTTTAAGCTTTTTGTGATGAACAGACCAATAAAAAAATCTTTTTATATTCTGAGAGCAACAAAACTTGGGCTTACTTGATTAAAATCATAAAACAAATCAATTAATGTATGTGTTCTTGATGAATCAGCTTAGTGATTACTATACAGTTTGAATGATAAACAGGGAATCTGCTGCTCGATGTAAAGTCGTGTGCAGTTTTAATGCTCTCCACAGGGGGCGCTAAAATCTCTTTTGTGTGTCACCGAAAGACAGGGGACCCACACCAGCAGGATCTCACTAATGCATACATGTTTGTAGCTACAAGTTTGAAATTTATATGGTTACTAAAGTAATCATCGAAGACTTGATTACTAATATGATTCCTAATGTAGGCAGAATTATTTTGACTGTAACTTTTAATTGTGTACATTTAATTGATCTCCCCTCTCTCTCTCTCTCTCTCTCCTCTCTCTCTTTCCATCACCTGCCTTTTTGGCTCATCACCTGCTGCGGCAGTTCCTGCAGATAGGCAGGCAGCTGGCCAGTTTAGAGGGCATTTGGGGGCCGGGCTGGGCTGGACCGGGCTGGGAGTGTGTCCCCGACCCCTTAGAGGAGGAGGAGGAGGAGGAGGAGGAGGAGGAGGCGAGCCGCTGGCTGGAGCTGCTTTCATCCTCCCAACAGAATTAATCACCAAAAGCCTTCAAGCTGCCAACCAGGAGAGGAGCCTGTCAGCCAAGAGGGGTTCTGGCACCGGCCCAGGCCTTCCTCCCCGCAGGGCCTTTACTCACACATCAAAGCCAGCCACTGCCGCTTCCCTCCCTTCTACTCTTAAACAGCTCTCTTTCTCTCTCGCGCTGGAAGTGGGGATGAGAGTGATTATTGAGAATCTGCAGGATAGCTGCAACCATCAGCCGAGGTAGATACGCTGAGCCCGGGTCCTCAATCAGAGACCTGCGATGTGTTTCTCTCCATCAAGGAAAGTGCGAGATCACTCCATCCAGCCAACACATGTCCCCATGACAACCGGTGGCCAATGAGACGGTCGCCACGCGGGTCACACCAGCTCCCCGCAGCCCTGGACGAACATCTCCTGGAGCGGAGAGCGAGGCGGCTGCTCCAGCAGTGCAGGAAACTGCAGCATGAGTTCCGGTTTCAGTGCAAAATGATAATTCTACAGTGCTTGAATCTCGAAGATCTTCTGAGCATCCCTAAAGAGACTGCCCTATGGACAGGGGTTCCAAAAGTATATTTAAAAAAAAAAGCTAAGTCACCTCTTTGGCACATATAAAAAAGTATTCACATCACTATAAACATCGCACAGTGATGGACCTTCAGTGTCTTCTAGGCCCTCAGAGGAGGCGTAATGAATTCTGAGGAGTAAATAAAGGTCTGCAAGTCTACTAAGGTATGTTTGGAAACAAGAGGGTTAAAACTTTGAAATGGCCAATATATTAGGATAATATCTATCTATCTATCTATAGCCACTTCAGGCCTTTTTGCTTTGGAGTGGCAATTTATATATTCTAAATTATATATGTACATAATATGTATAATATAATATATATATTGTATATATATATTATATATGATATAGTATATACAGTATAAAATGGTTGAAATGCCACCCCAAAGCAAAAAAGGCCTGAAGTGGCTTTTTAACCTTTTATTCAGAGCCGTGACATAATAAAGGCTTCTAACAGGTCATGAAAATTCACAAATTTAGATCTAAATTTGACAAACTCGATGTGATCACACCAGTACAAACCTGCTGGACAATCATGACTCATCAGAAAAGGTCACTGCTAGCAAATGTGAAAGACCAGATCCCAGATTCTCTCTCTCTCTCTCTCTCTCAGCATAGGCAGCATCAGGACCCCCCCCCCTTCCCCCTCCTCTCCCCTGCCCCCGCCCTCCTCTCCCCTCAGGACCAGCGCTGCTTTAATTGATTACGGGCTGGCACAAGGCCAAACAAACATGCAGATTTGGCATCTTGGCACAGGAGCCGCAGCTCACCCCCCTCAGCACTCTCCTGAAAAACACACACACACACACACACACACACACACGTACACTTGACAGAGCGTTTTGTCAGGGGGGTGGGGGGGCTGTTGGTGGGCCAGAAAGCCAGCGTTGGGTTTCTGAAGGGACTCCGCCCAGCTCACGGCAGCGGGGCTACTTATAGCTGCACCATAAATCAAGCTGTCAGTCTCAGTCATGCTCTCCGACACACTCCTGCTCGCAGCCAATCCGCTGCCACACACACACACACACACACACACACACACACACACACACCGCACCTCAGATTCTAAACTTTCTCCCTCAGAAACCCGATGCAGCATGTCCTGAGTGGACGTCACCGGAGAATGAGTTTCACAGCGAACAAGAACTTCTGGGGCTGAGAGGGACCCGGAGACGCAGGTATTAAATACACGGCTGCGTGTCCTATAAGGCCGACTGCCTCCTGAAGTAACTCAGAATGAGAATGTGTGTTTTCAGTGTCAGTGAAAAAGTTTGGACACCCCTGACTGAATCATGATGAAACATATTTGTCCTGTATCACGTGTACAAAGGAGTTATTTAAAAGGAGTTTAAATAGTGAAATCCATGCATATACAGTATATACAGTTTACATATACATATATTATATATATATATATATATATGATTTGTTGTTTTTTTTTATATTTCTTGCTCAGCCCCTCCTTCCACAAGCAGTTTCCAAAAGACAACAAATGCTCCTCAAAGTGCTGATATTTTTCAAGCCTTGAAATGCATCCAAGCAGGTTCCTCATGGAGCTGCTTGAGAGAATCTCAAATATGTGCAATGTTGCATCAAGGCAATGGAGGGCTGTAATAATAATAATAATAATAATAATAATAATAATAATAATAATAATAATAATAATAATACATTAAAAAATCCATGATCTTAAAGATCTTTGGCTGGTACTGTATCCTGATGAACCCTTTCTTACTCTGTTTACTGCACACACACACACACACATACACACACACACACTTACATACATATATATGCTTACATGCAGGTAAATGTCCTTAATAATGGACCTGTGTTTTATACCATAATATGCAACCAACCAAAGCTGATTTCTAGGAGCTTAACCATTTTTAGTGTATTCTTATTTAACATAATCGTCATGCCCATGATGTATAAAAACATTTTTGAGGCAGTTAAGTTTTGAGAAACAACAGAGTTAAATTTTTTAAGGAAAGTTATCCAATCAGGTTTTTCTCTGTAGTGTTTAGGTAGATTGCAGCTAAACATGCTCTTCCATTGGTTGGGCCTTCAGGAGCTGGACTGAAGATAAGATAAGGTAAGATAAGGTAAGATAAGATAAGATAAACCTTTATTAGTCCCACAGCAGAAAGTGGACAGTACAAAGTTAAGAGCAGCAGCAATTAAGAAAACAATAGAATAGAATAAAATAGAATAGAGGCCTAATATATCAGATTAGCCAAGAGAGGAAGAGAGAGGAATCAACAAATCACATTTTGTTTAGGAGCAATCCTCAGAAAAAGTCACTCTAAGCCCTCTAGGCTTGTGACTGACTGTAGAGTTGGAGTCTTATCAGGTTTCAGTCAGATATTATAGGTGGAAAACAGTAGCAGCAGCTCTGTGCCAGGACTCTTTACCGAGAGTCACTGTAAAACTTCTATGCATAAAATATGACATTTACGGCTCAAACTGAAGGCCTGTCCTGAATAGTCACGGTTCACGACCGCAAACAATAAATGTCAACAAACAGAATTTTGTCCAGCGCCTGAAAAAAGAAAACACTGGACTGTACAAGGCTGAGATCCTGAGTGGCTGGGACTGCAGAACCCGGCGCCAAGGAGGATTTCTGAGAGGTGTTTTATATACTTTACAAGCCCAGCCTGCTGATACCCAATAAAGAGTCTCGGGGTGATGGACGTGACCCCAGCCCAGCTCACTGGCCATAGTGGGAGCACCAGAGCCCCGTGCAGAAACCTGAACCACCACGGACACGCAGACGCAGAAGGAGAAAAGGTCTGAATAATGGAGAGCGTGTGGCAGGATCATCCACCTGTTCTCCTTTCCACATGCTCAGCCTCAGTCTTTTCCACAGGCTACTAAAATAACAGCACAACACTCATTTGCATGCACACACACTCTTTTGGTTGGTTTGAACTTGTCATGGTGGCCCTAGACCCTATTACTGATCAGAAGAGCTGTCTGAATAATTTTGGACACCCTATATTTATTAGGGCATTTTACATATGGGGTGTCAGATATATGCATGCATATGGAGGGTCCAAAGTGGTCAGACAGCCATTCTGATCAGTTATTTGACCAATTTAGCCTCCATATAGAGTGTAGGGTCACCATGCCCAATGCAAAGTGTGGGCAAGAGCCCCAGCACTGGGCTGTGTAAGCAGGGAACAGGGTTCTCTGGAGTAATGGAGCTCTGTCCAATTCCTTTGGGATGAGCTGGAGTGGCGTTTTTGACTGTAAACTGCTAACTATGTTCAAAATAATCCGGAGTAAATTAAAGTTAAGAATGTCCTTTGACAAATATACAGTTCTGGTAAAAAAAAAAAAAAGCACTGCAAAATGTCTCAGTTTGATCTTTTAATTATTCAAGTATTGAACTGAACAGCTTTGCCTTAGTGTTTAAGAACTGCCTACAATATTTCTCCTCATTTCCAAATAAAAATATTGTTCTTTAAAGCAGAATTTTAAAGGAAATGACAAAACATCAGAATAAGAGAAATGATGCAGCGTTTA
>JBBPCY010000130.1:32113608-32118608 GCA_037974405.1 Brachyalestes nurse
CTGGTGGTGCTGAATGCTGAGTGGTTGGAACTCCTTTATCTAGGCTCCTTGTATCTTTACACACTTTGCAGCCTGTCGCAGTGAAACATTTGTTCCCATGTTTTTATTTAATCTACTCAATATTCTAGACAGTAAGGTAAAGTAAAGTTGCACCAATAAGGAGATTCAAAGCAAAACACAATACTTTTGAACAGCACTGTACATACAGACTAGCTAAATTCAATTTGACGTTTTTGGCTGTGCTGTGTACATTTGAACATTGCTGACCACATAAGAAAGTTTGTTTGACATTATTTAACAACCCAGCACAAGGGTGTGATCATATATTCACGTAGTTTGCACCAGCGACAGGAGGTCTAAACCCACTCACCAATGCAGACCTCCACATTTCAGATGGCCCAAAGACAAAACAGCCTCAGATGACAATGAATAATGTACAAAATATGATGCATGCTGTGCTCTTATAACACAGCAACCCAAAAGCATTCTTGCATCCTTGTACATTTTTCATCCAACTTAAATAATACAGATAAGGCTCTGCTTTGATCAGCACCAGTGTAACAGCATTGTTTTCTGTAATAAGGCATGGATGGACGTTTTTTGTTTTCCAATGCCAATTTGTACAACCAGCATCATTATGAAGACTGTGGGGATTTAGCTGAGCTGTGCTTGTTTGTGGTGTAGGTTTATTTTAGCTACTTTGATTTTGGTATATAAAGTCAAATACAGCAAAAGAAACCCTAAAACCCCCAAAATGTAAAAGGTAGGATCATGCTTAAATAGCCAGTAGTCACCATGATGTGCTGTGAGGTGTTGCAGTAGCTAAACAGTTAAACCTGAGGTCAGGAATAGTGTGATGTGTTTAAATTTTCTTTATTTTCTCATATGTGGCTACAATAAAAAAGGATAGTCAAACTGACTTAACGCTAGTTGCCCATTAACCTGTAATAGGGCCCCAAAGAAATGCTCCTCTGCTTTGTGTTTCCATCTCCTGCAAGCCGTGTAGCTCCAGTGCAAATCTGAATAAGCATCATAGGAAACATAAAAACTCAATTAAAAAAATGAAATAAAGGAAAACTCAAAATGGGACGCTTCTCTGTCCATCCTGTTTCTCCTAGACATAGCTGAGCTCAGTTTAACATCGATATCAGACTTCGACCATTTTCTCTTAAATGTCTTCAATTCAGCTCCTGAGAAAAAGCCACTAATCTCAGCCTGATTAAAGATCTTAAAACGCTCTTCCTTTTCTCTCACTGCTCCGATCTTTATTTGCCTCAAATAATCAGATCCTCGGATAATCCATAAGATCCAATAGAAAGCTTGGTTGGCTTATGAGTCTGTACAACTTCGTCTTTTTGATCAAATTCAAGTCTCAACTACTGAAGTCAGTTTCAGTTCTATAATGTTGTTATAGAGAAGAAACTGAGAAGCTGATGAGAGCAGCAGAGGAACTTCTGTCTAAAGTTGATTTTTTTGCTTTTAGGAGAAACAAGTCCAAATACGAAGATGACTTATTTCTGATGATACCTCCAGTGAAAAACGGTTGAAGTGAACTTCAGACTCCAGCTGATTGATCACCTTTGAAAGGGGGAGAGATGTATTAAAAAGTATTTATTTAATTTTGCAAACAACAACAAGTTTCTTGTATCACAATTTCCGGTGTAACACTTGTAAAGGGATCATAAATGATTTGTAATCAGGTTGTTAATTAGGGTTATAAATCATTAATAAGCAGTTATTATCAAGTTATAACAGTTGTCATGCATTGATGCAGGCTCACTATCTGGCAGAATCTGGTGTTTTAAAGGTAGTGGCACGTTAACAAAGACCTGATGAAGCTGACAGGGACAAGACAAGCTCAGCAATGAGTGAGATCTCATCAAATAGTGAGCCTTCATCAGTGTATGACAGCTGTTATAACTTGTTGCTTTGTAATGATATTAATTATAGTGAAAATAAAGTTTGCGTAAAAGGTGAGAATTCAGTAGCTCTTATCAAGCCATTTATGGGTAAGGACAGCAGCATTCATGGGTTGATTATTTTAACAATGACACACGTCTTTATTTACTACTGACCTGAGCTTTTGTGTCTTGAAGTCCGTTTATGAGCCTGCTGTGTGTTTTGTATTTGTGTTATTTTTTTGCTTTTTGTCTGTTTATGACCTCCTTATTTGTGATGTCACAGACTCCCTCGCCGAGACACATTTTAAAGACGACTCAATCATCGTCTTTCTCTTCCCGTATATTACAGAGGCGACTCAACCACAAGAATTTACGTTAATGGACGTTTTGACATTGGGAAAAAAAAGATATTGAATGATATTGAATTCCAGCTATAAAAAGAATAATAAGTAGAAATCTGAAGGAGAACAGTAGTGTGATTGCGTCGGTAGTGTAATTACGAGCACAGAAGCACCAAACACAGCAGTTCTCTGCGGTCAGCGGGTAAGCGCCCGACAGGGGGAACACCCTGCACCTGTTTAAAAAGACGAGCAGAAGAGAGAAGCCCCCGACCCGACCCGACCCGTTCTGCGCCGGCCTGCTTCCCAGGACTCCCCTGGCCCTCGCCTCATCATGCTGCTAAATGACTCCATTGAAGTCCTGTTTGCTCAAGTGGGCCAGGCCAATTATCTCCCTGCTTTCAGAGCTCCTAATGACACCAATTAAGGCTGCTGTGAGGGCCGGGGCAGCGGGGTCAGTCGCTCGTAGTGTGTGTGTGTGTGTGATGTGTGCATGTGTGAGAGTGTGTTTGAGTAAAATAGGGGGAGAAATGTGTGACTACGGTTGTGCTAAAGAGGGCAAGAGACGGGAATTGGAGAGGGAGGAAATGTGTGTGTGTGTGTGTGTGTTAGTGTTATTGTGTGTGTGTGTGTGCGCGAGTTGGCTCAACAGGGATTTACTTGGCTATTATACCGGTCTATTACCGGCGCTCTCTTAGTGCCCTCTGAATCTCCTTAGCTCACACTCTAACCCCCAATGCTCACTCAGTGTGTGCAAATGTATGTGCCCCCCCTTCCCTCTGCAGCTCCACACACTCTGCTCTGAGCTCACATGTCAAAATGTAGCTGCAGTGCTCGCAGTACACCCCTGGTAGAAACGGATCAGTGCCAAATGCTCGAAGGAACACAATGGAACGTGTAAAAGCAACTTATGAAGGCAATCGAGACATAATGAACAGTTGTAGAGCAGCACGAGGAGAACCCGAGTACAGCATAGCATCCTGTTTGTATTCGTATTTATATTGAACTGCTGTTGATCATTTTAACACGATTACATTCCGGCGTACCGTTTGTTCTCGACTTGACCGCTGATGCAACGTTTACACAATTGTTTTAGATGTTAAAATATTCCCTTTTTTTTAGTCTGGAAAATCTCTAGCCACGCTGTCTTGTCTCACGTTCACGTTCACGGCATTTTAGTAGAGCTTAAGTAGTCCACGTCTGTTCTTCATACCTGTAAAGCTAGACTCAAATCAACATCTGCTTTTAACCAAGTTACAGCTAGCTAAGTTAACAAACCCTGTCAGAAAGAAAAAGTTAATACACAAGTAAGGAAAAACAGTTAAGTGCCCAAGGGTTTTTTTTTCCTCACTGTAAACATGCATATAACTTTTCACTATTTTTTCATGTGATCACCAAATTATGGAGAGTAGGATTAATAAGAGTATAAGTATTGATACTGATTTGCATATATATATTACAATTACTTATGAATAAAATAATATTGTTATTTGAGACAGTCTCTGGTGGCCGTCAAACGATGACTTTGAATGTTTCAGTTTATAAACCGAGGGAAAGCTCCAGCTCCCAAATATTTGTATGTGTTTATTCTGTCAAACGAAACAAAGTGTTTCTCGTTAGATACCTTTCTCGTATAGATATGTGGGTCTCATGCATTATCCTCAACAAAAGCTTTCCAGACAGAACAGCAGTCGTCACAAAGCCAATTTATTGAGAATGTACATTCTGATCAAATTGTAATTGTGTAACTGCTCAAAACGTAAGTCTATTGATATTTTATTTACCCCAAACATCTACCTAGCCATCTTAAAGGAATGTAATCAGCTTTGCCATTAGAAACATCGGTAATAATATAATTACTCATCATCAGAACACTCATGGCTGATTCTGATTCCATTAAAATAAAACTATCCAAGTTCAAAAACGTAATTTTATTGACATTTAGTTACCCCAGACATCTACCTTAAATGAGTGTAATTAGTTTTGCCAATAGGAACACCAGTAATAATTGTAACTATCATTAAAACACGCTTGGCTGATCTTTATTCCATTAAAATAAAGTCCACCATTTCTCCTGCCGAGCAGAATCAGAGTCAGGACACTTTATTGATCCCGCAGGAAATTGCTTATGCTTTGACTGCACAGACACAAGAACAACATATAAAATATAGCATAAGTCAAAATGAAAGTAAAAATAAAACTTGCTCTCTGAGGGCCCACTGCCACTCCAGCATGCAGGAGTTTCAGTGGGCAAGATATTTTGGTCTGGACCAGTCTGCCTTTATCACTGGTCGCATTATTGCTCCACCACATATATAAATAAATACCCAGACAGCGGCAGGAGCAAGTTCTCCTCTACCACTCTCTTAGACAAGCCACAAAAGCCACTTTGGGTTTGAAGCCTTGCCTGCTGCCCCGGCCTTAATCTAGATGCAATATCGAGTCACTCAACATTACCTGATCTGTATCTAACAGAGGAGGAAAGAAATTCTCTCATTAGGCCTCCTTGCAATGGCACACAGATGTTACACCTGGTGCAGTCTCCACAGACCTGTCCATCAGACTGAGGAGGCTCGAAAAAACCTGCAACGAAAACAACCAGGCAAACTCTTAAGCGCCGAGGCTCCCCGATAGAGCGCGATTTTAACACTTTTACAAGCGCTGCTTAATAGATTAATGCAGCCAGGCCTTCGTTAAAGAGGAACGAGGGAGCAAACACACACACACATTAACGGCCGGCCAGAGGAGTCATTTACAGCTG
>JBBPCY010000130.1:32284310-32295329 GCA_037974405.1 Brachyalestes nurse
CAGAGAGAGATAGAGAGAGAGAGAGAGAGATAGAGAGAGAGACAGAGAGAGAGAGAGAGACAGAGAGAGAGAGAGATAGAGAGAGAGACAGAGAGAGAGAGATAGAGAGAGAGAAGCCTTGTCTGGCCTGGGTAAATGACAAAACCAATTAGGACTATTCACATTACAGCCACTTCAGCAATGCGGCTGTGCCACAGAGAGAGAGTGTGTGTGTGTGTGTGTGTGTGTGTGTGTGAGAGAGAGAGAGAGAGCGAGTGCGAGTGTATATGTGTCTACAAGAGCAATGAAGAGAGACGAGGGGCAGGTATGAAAAGGCCGAAACCTTGAGACTGATGAAAGGCTTTCAGCTAATACAGAGTGGCTGCAAACACAAGAGTTCCATGTCTGTATCGGGGTGTGTGTGTGTGTGTGTGTGTGTGTGTTTGGGCTGGAGGTTATTGTTACCCATTGCACTCGGAGCAACACTTTTATAAACCCAATTGCACACACCCCCCCCCCTTACAGCGCAGAGAGGCCTGGACAGTTTCCATGTAGTTTCCCATGGCAACGTGAAGGGTTTGAATGAGGGGCTGGCAAAGCCTTGGATGACGTACGGCTCTGTTTACAGTAACGTTCCTAGCTAACACTAGATATATAAAAAAGATGTCTTCTCAAAGTCTTAATGCTATAAAACTATATTCTGTTTTTCCAAAATATGGGACAGGAAAGTTGCTGAAAGTAGTTCATCCTGTATAATAACAGCAGTGCAAACATGTAGCAAAGGCATTTAACACATATTTATGTTACGTAATACATCACGTATGGACTGATAAACAGTTTGAATATATTTGCAAATATTTGAACAGTCCTGTTCAGTCGACAGGTTTTGTTAATTCGTTGCTTGTTCTACATTTTTACTGATTTGTTTAATAATAAAATATGAAATGTGCCATCACTTCTGTACATTTATGTATTTTTTCCCCTGTAACAGGGGGGACAAAACCCAAACTTTTGCATACAGCTGTACACCGATCAGCCTCAGCATTAAAAACACCAGCCCTGTACTGAGTAACTCCCTCTCTTGCTGACAAAACGGCTCTTGACTCACAGAGATGATTCTGACGTCCCTGGGGCCCTGAGCATCTGGGGAGGGGGTTATCTCGTCGTGGTGCAATGGTTTTGTTTTGTCAACTAGGAGAAGGCGCATTTTTTTCGTTTTGTCAAGAGATGGATATACGGTTTCGTTTTGTTGAGGTGGCTTGAGGAGGGTTCATTTTGTCGATTGGGTGTTTTTTTTCTTTTCCCACAAAAGAAGGATAGTCGCAACATCATCAAAACGCTGATGACCACTTTGACATGAAGGATAGGTGGGACGCTTGCGTAAACTGCAGGGCCCTACAAAACCTGTGCAGTGAGCTTAAGGCCCGCCTGGCTCTGCTGACCCCACAAGACCTCTGAAGGTGTGCTGTGATGCCTTTATTCCAGTTCTCCTTCGGCCATGCGGGTGGAGCTGTCATGCCATTGGACACATTACCTTTACTTTTTTCAAACAGATCATGTCTGCTCCAAAGAGGTCTGCTGTTTGTATTTGAAACACCAGAAATTTTTCATTTGTCTTGTTATCAAAAAAAAAAAAGATCCACTGAGAAACTCTACCTTATCTCATGATCACTGAGGTTCTTGGGAGTGGACTCTGCTGTAGCTCATTTTCATGTAAGAACATTTGTGTGTTAAAAATCAGATCCTGTGTTCCTGTTTTTAGCAAAAAAAAAATCCACTCGGAAGAGAATTCGTTTCTCTGCTGGGTCTTAGTTTAATGGAAGGGCCAGATGGCGAAATTGCATGGTGGCAGGGTGGTGGATTATTCAGATATTGTAGCTCAAAATTGCTGTTATGGTTTCTTGACACTGCAAGGATTAGGAAACTACAGGTCACTCATTCTCTCACGGGCCGTAAGAGCTGGGGGAGAGTACGGCCCTTGCAGAGACATGGTCAGACACATGTAAACGCACACACACGCTTGTGTTTAGCATGAATTGACTCAATGACTTTATGTAAACACAAGGTATCAGATAAGGTATGGTGTAAAGTGTAAGACCCACTTTAGAACCAAGTAGCCATGATATGCATACAATGTAAAAAAAAAAAAGACCTCAAATATTAAGACAAACTTCTTTATTAAGATCATGAATAACCAACAAAGATTTGTTTGTTTAACCAAAATATTAGAATTTGTAAAAACGGAACATTTAACCTATTTTATATTTACAACATTTGACCCTTATATTTAGAATGACTTGCAGTCCAATCACGTAAAAGCTCACGTAACTAATCTAGCATTAACAGTCTGTCCCAAGGACTCCGGGTCCTGTAAAGGGCTCTTACTGTTGATTATATTTGTTATTGAGTTTTAATGATTGTTTGAGTAACATGTATGCAATTCACAACAGCAAACGTTTAATTTCACTTCATTTTTATAAATTTTACAACCTTTAACATCAATAAAGAAAACTGTGAAATCTGAAATGTAACTGGATTTCACTGCTGTCCAACGTCCCAGTAGCTGCCCTTTAAATTGTGCTAATTATTCTTGATGAACTGACATACGGAAATTGAATCTTGTGAAATACATTTAAAAAACACGACTCATAAACTCATTTCAAAATATTAGTTAAAAACAATAATAAAAATGATTTGTTCCACCAAAAAGGCCAGTCAATGCATGTATGGAATGTCAAAGTAATCTGCCAGATGTGGATGAGGCTGGGCACCTTCTGAAAACATCTGGTAAACGACTGATCTACCACAAAGCAATGCTGAATGGAAGCTATTGATCTGATGGTGGCCCTCAGCAGGCCTGCAGAAAGCCAAGTGGCTGTTATATTGTCCCGTCAGATGAAGTGCGCTGGAGCATGTCAGGGCATGTAGGAACAAGAGCAGCATTCAGGCTCCTTCCCGCTAGCAAACAAGCACAGCTGCTCCACCTCCCCTCCCTGCCTGACAGACACTCTGCATTCAGGTTAATGCTAATGTCTAGTCCTTTCAAAAAAGGAAAAGACTCAGCATGTTTTGGTTTCACACGGGTTTTGTGGCGACACATAAGATTTGAACGTTACGGTGTAGAATAAATAAAGCTAGCAAGCTAGCTGCTAGTTGACGTTTTGTGGATAGTGGCAATGAACAGATTGATACTGAAGTATTTTAAGAAGTAAACTGATTATATCTTTTTATGAAAGACCATAACATTAAAACCAGATGCTTGATATTGTGTAGGTGTCCCTCATGCCACCAAAACAACTCTGACCCATCAAGGCATGCGCTACCACCAGTGGGGTGGTAGTAGCCTAGTGGGTAAAACACTTGCCTGTGAACCTGATGACTACCTTCTCCCACTGTCCTTGAGCAAGACACTTAACCTACAGTTGCTCCAGGGGGGACTGTCCCTGTAACTAATGATTTTAAATCTCTTTAGATAAGAGCATCTGCCAAATGTGGCATCTGGCACCAAAATGTTATCAGTACAAGTTCTGTAGGTAGTGAGGTGATAGCCCCCTATGAACTGGACTAGCTCATCCAGCACATCCCTTTGATGCTTGATCAGATTGAGATTTGGGAAATTTGGAGATCAGGTCAACACCTTGAACTCAACGGGATGTTCCTCAAACCATTCCTTAACACTAGAACCGCCAACATTCCAGCCCTCCCTGGAACCGCCAAGGGGGGTCATTTTGACCCCCCTGCTGCAATAGCGTCAGCGATACTATGATGTATTTCTAGAAGCTGTGAAGTGGCTCATTCCCATCTTCTTTTTTAAATAATAATGGAGACTTGACAAAATAAGTGTTTAAAATATATATTTTTGCAGGTTTTTTTCACTCACATCCACAATGATCAGATCCTGGTACAATATCCAGGCTTCTTTGGTCGTCATAGATCTTTTGTACGGGTCCATGTCTTAAATTTCGCAGTATTTTAATCAATGGTGCGCTGTTAAAGTTGGATGACATCACAAGTGTCTAGCGTTGCTAAGCAACGGGGCCGGTGGGCGGGGCATGGTGCGAAAAATGACAGCTGATCAAAAAGAGGGGGTAAAAATGACTCCTCGCCGGTTCTGGGTATAAATCGCTGTATTTATTTTTCTTTTTATCACACACTCACCAAAAAGTCATGAGATTAAAGATGTAGAGGTTTTATTTTAACAGAACTACAAACATTTGAAAGGTTCTAGTATTAAAGCCGGTCATAGCATCAGAACAGCTCCGGAGTTTGAGCAGTGTGTGAATGTGCCCCTTTTTGAAGCCATTGATGCTTTGGGGGGGGGTGTTGGGTTGGTGGAAGGGTCGAGGCAACGGCGCGAGGAACTTTAATGTGAACCGTTGGAACAGCTGTTCTTACTCAGGTACAAACTATTCCGCAAAAACACACTGATAATAAACACCGCCAGTCTATTACAGATGTGTAAAATCCCAGCTTACTCCAGAAGGACATTTTCGGTCACTCCAACCTAAACATTTAGTAACTGGGTAAAGCTGTAGGACCGCATGTGTGATAATCCATCTCTGTTAGGACACGTGAGTCGGATCAGGTTTCAGATTTAACTGCGCCAGTCGGGTCAGGTCGGGTAGAGTCCTGGATTCAATTTCATACATGCAGACCTCTGGGCTCTAAACCTCCCTTTAAGCCTGGGCCACCATCCTGGTGTCAAGAGTAAGGTCAGACCTACACACCGGTTCACTGAAACCAGTAAGGGTCCTATGGATTTATCGGTAATGGCAAAGACGCCATGAATCAAGCATTGCTAATAATCAACACATTTAAATTTGAACCAAGAGAGTCTGTGACGTCACAGCTAAGATGGACTTTGAGACACTAAAGCTCAGGTCAGTTATAAAAAAAAAAGACGTGTGTCAGTGTTTGCTGTGGTTTAATTAAAAATAATCAGGCCATGAATGAGGTTAAGGTGCTTTCAGCCGTCCTTCACCATAAATGATTTGGTAAGAGCCAGCGAGTTAAAAGGTACCAGTTCAAATCCATGCTGCAAATAGACGTATTTTTAACGCAAACCTTTTTTTTTTGGGTCTTTCCAAAACACTGGTCTTATAGCAATGCAGTCAGACTTTGCATTTTTTCACGGAAACACATCCAGTTCATACATACACCTGTCATATGAGGACGTTATCATTAAGGTCTTTGTAGAGACTGCGACAAAGTTGACAATCACTTACATATACAGGCCAAACTGAACACAACGCACCACCATGGTCCTAATACATAATGGAAAAATCCACTGGTAAAATATTTACAAAAATAAAGCTTAAAAAAAAATAAAACAGCATTAAAAATGATTGACCACACTAAGGTAATGGACTTAACCTTAAAATATTATCATTCAGTACTTCTAAACTTGAATTATTTTTGCATTAATGTGTATCCATTCAATACCTCATTCATAAAACCCTGAAGCCTATTCATGTGTGCATTCATGTGAGGAAAAAACACACTTTAGTCCCACTACATTCACTAAACATATACACACCAGTGAAAAATGTATGTTCAGCAATAAGCTGCATCATCAGAAGGAAGAAAAAGGTACAATTAGTACAAAAAGTACAATTTATAATGGACCTTTAATCCGTTATTCTCAGTGTGACGGGGCCACTTTGAAAGTACCATCATGTTACCCGACTACAGACTGAACGTAAACAAATGACTGTGAATGAATGTAAATTTGCAAATTCAATGCTAAAAACTTTATTTCTTTTTTCTAATTGAAACCACTGTCAGAAAAGAGACCTTGCAAAAAAAAAAACGACATTGTTTCCAAGAAGATTTAATACTTTTTTCCCCTGGTTCAGTGTTGAAAATGTTACAAAAAATAGTCAAATTCTTGTATGTTAGACAGGCTGGTCACATTAAAAAATGCACTAAAACCTTAGAATGTATTTGGACTGAGAAAAACAAGAAAAAAAACCAAGATCTAATTAACAGAAAACCAAAAAACACGCCAAATAGACCCATTCCCTCACGCTACAACATTTAAATTATTTAGCGCCTCTGCTGTTTGCGACAACTGCGAAATAAATCTTATTTTACAATTCACAACTGTCAACTGACAGCGTTGTTGGAGACCGCTGGAGTTTGTTTGTATCCAGTCGTATTAAATTATCATCAATCTTCTGAATTTTTTTACCTCCTTTAAATTGGTCAGGCTCTAGTCCAGAGCAGAACTAACGACCTCCTGAAACACTCAGCCGCCTGACAGCACTCTAGTGCTCTACTCGCCTTATCTTCTACAAGGACGCAGCTCCTTCACCCAGGCATGACTACTGATGGAGCCCAGAAAGAGCCTGAGAGAGAGGTGAGGGCCCGGAGAGCGTGTCAGAGAGGAGCCTGGGAACACAGGCAGCACAGACGGGGATAATTGAGGGACGGGGAAGGAGGGAGAGGCGCTTGGATTCCACTGAAGTGGTCTATATGAGGGGGGGTCGTCTCTGTAGAGCTTCTGTAGTGTGGGAGGAAGAAGCTCTCATAAAGTGGCACTCAGAAAGCCATTCAGCTTCCCAGGAGTTTCCCTCCTCTCCAGAACACTGGGCTCAACTATCATAGAGCACTCTATAGCACAATACAGACCAGGAGCAACAAAGCAATGCTTCTTTCCATCCGCAGTGGAAAGAACTTTCTGGCATTGGGTACAGTTTGGTGATTTACCTGCTCAAACACTCTCCAGTTAAGTTAGTGGGTGTTTATAAGTAGACAAGGGCATAAAATTGTGCTGGACTGATCCTACAGGACCAGAACTGAAGACCTGAGGTCTGTACCAGTCAGTCTCGGTTTCTTCTCCCATGGAATGCAGACCTCTTGGAAGGTTACCCGACTACAGACTGAACGTAAATGAATGAATGAATGAATGAATGAATGAATGTAAATAATGGTTGGGTGTATTTGGCTATTTTATTGTAAAAATGTTTTCTTTTACTTATTTAAGCCTCTGTCAGCAAAAATGAACATGAGTTAATCTGCTCTTTATTTTGATGCACTTGTATTCTTTGCTCAACGTTTGTTTAGCCTTTGATATACATAAACAAACAAACAAACAAACAAATAAATAAATCCCCTTTTTGTCCAGCCAGGTCCACGCAAAGCGAGAAAGTTTGATTTGGTCTGCTAGCAAGAATGTACCAGCCACATCCATTCAGTGAGAGATAGAACACAGTTTTACATGATATAAACTTTATATTCGTTCAGGTATTTTAGCAAAAAAATTGGAAAAAGGTACATTGGATAAATCTTGGCTCTCGGTCCGAGTTGATTTCTCATCTCAATTTGCATTTAATCTGCCTGGAAATGTGAGAATCTGTAAAAATGGCCTATTTACTGTTATTTTAAATAAAGGAAATGTAGAATAACAACCTTCTTAATATCCTGTTACTGTATTAACTGTTGCTTTGAACCTCAGAGGAAAAAAAAAATATATAAAAAAAAATAAATATATTAAAAATATTTTTAAAAACTTTGAAAATGTCAAAGAAAAATCAATAATAGAAAATAGTGTGGATCTTACAGATACGGCTCAATAACTGTTTCCGCCGAAAACGATGCAGACCTAAAATCTTTTTTTTTTTTTATCACTTTGCTTACATTTTGTAATCTGCTCTGGATAAAACTTCTAAAAAAAAAAAAAAGCTCGTCTCAAACTCTCTCCCCTAATTCTTTCCAGCAATAACACGTTACACAAGTCCATTCTGTAACTTCTAGCTTCTATTTTCAGCTCAGAAGAACCAAAGCCTCAAGAATGAAGGGAAAATATTGAAACCTGAAGAAAACAGACTCTTACTTCATCTCCAGGACCTCCTCCAGGTGCTTCCTGCGTTCCGCTCTCAGTGTGGTCAGGTGGGCCTCCTTCTCAGCCAGGGACTGCTGAGTGGACGAAAGCTTGGCCTTCATGGACTCCAGCTCTTGCTTCACCTTCTCCATGGCAGCTAGCAGCTCTTCCATCTGCCCACACACAAATATGAGATGGAGAAGACACTTCCATGAGCAATGGCAGGCAGAGAAACGAAAAGGGGCACAGGTCAGAGAGGATGGAAACAGCAGATCCAGCAGTATAAGGTCTGAGATGCATTAAGAGAATAGGAAAGTTGGTGGGTGCAGAAAACAGCAAGAACACAGAAAAGGTACACGGGAGGACAGGAGAGGAAGGAAAAAACATAGCACAGCATAAATAAGTCCATGCGAATGCATACATGTGCCAGAGGGGGTGAGATGACTCCTACAGAAGTATAGTTTCAGAGGCCAGTGGTACCTAATTGGGTTTTATAGGGGTTTCTCAGCTCTCCTGGAGTGCCACTCCAACGCAACTCCAAACACAAGAAGTCCATTTAACAATAGTGTGAGCAACATAAACATACGTACAAAGGATACAGCGCCCACATCTCTGTCTCTCCATAAGTCTCCAACTGTCTCAGAAATTACTCAGAAGGCTCCAAAGCTGATAAAAACAAGACTTTCCAAAAACCGACTCAAAGAAACCAAGTAAATGGAGCTCCCAACAGCCATGCTAGACCACCAAACGCGTCCCTCACAGAAGAATAACACCTGAAGATGGGTACAGAAATCAAGAACACAGAGTGTAGAACTAACTGGCATGGGAGAAGATACAGAAAACCAAACATAATAGCATAAATACATCTATGCAAATGCAAACATATGTCAGGGGTGGTATAGGATAAAATGCCAAGGGTACCATGACGGCTACATCAAGAACAATGCAATGATTATGTGTGTGTGTGTGTGTGTGTGTGTGTGTGTGTGTGTGTGTGTGTGTGTGTGTGTGTGTGTGTGTGTGTGTGTGTGTGGTAAGGTGGGTACACTGATACAGGAGAAGCCAAACGTGACCACACACTTTAAACGGGATGAAACCTACGTGACTCAGCACCGGCGTGTGTCATTTATTGGGCCCTCCAGGAATTGTTCTTTGTTATAGTTTTCCCCCAAAAAAAGGTAGATGATCTCCAGCTTTCTCCTCTGCGGTCACATTGTGTACAACCCACATTCGGAAGAGAGGGAATGAGAAGGATAAATCAAACAGAAATGGCAGGTTTATGCATTCCACGGAAGGATAGGTTTAGCTTTCTGGCTCCCAACGGTTCTCACGCACTCCTGAACTGCTGCGGTTCTCCCTGTTCCTGTTTGAAAACTCTCAGCTTGACTGAGGCCTGAATAGCCGTCCTCTCACTTTGTTTGGTCTGTCTCTAACCTCAATGTCTCTTGCTCAGATCATCTATCCTTCTCTAGTTTATCTCCACACTGGAGTCATACTTTTTACACTATTCTCCTTCTATAGTATTCTATTCCCTCTATAAGGACCCCCTCATCCCACCCAGCACTCTCGGTCTTTCTTGGTAGACGTCAGGGTGCGTAGACATCATGGAGCAACACACTTTTGGAGAATAAGCAAGTAACGTCAAATTATTTTTGAGTGAAAGTTTTGTAAACAGTTCTTGACACTCAAGAAAAAGACCGCACAAACTTCCCTGCTACATTATAGATGATCCATCAACCCTTTAACTTCTAATTGGGTTTCCTAGGGGTTTCTCAGCTCTCTTGGAGAACCACTCGTAATGCAACTCCAAACACGCCTTGCTACTACAAATAAGCACAGGACTGGCACTGGCACAGCTAGGAGAAGCCCAGCTTGCCCAGCTTGAAAGTCCATTTAAGAATAGTCTTACTGTGCGTTATATAAAAATACATCTAAAAAGATGTGCCTGCTATTGAGCAGAGCGCCCACATCTTTGACTACGGTGTGTCCATAATTCTCTGAGTGTCTCAGAAGTGACTCAGAAGCCTCCAAGGCTAATAAAAACAAGACTTTCCAAAAACAGACTCCAAAAAATGATTCAAAGAAACCAAGTTAATGGGACTCCCAAACAGCCATGCTGGGTCGACCACCAGATGAACAGGACCTGAAGATTTCATCTTTGAGAAGAAATTCAACCTTCAAATGTGAGAAAACGCAAGGAAAGGACGTGAAGCTGTTCAAACTGAAAAAAAAAAGAAAATCCCTAATAGAACACCCAAGCTAGACATTTCAGAGAAGCAGGACTCTTGAAAACAACGAAAACTGTAACAAAGGAGGCAAAGGAGGAACTGACTAAATACTGAAACTGATTTTTAGTTGACATTTCTGTATCGTTTTCTATCAATTATATGTTTTCTGCTTATTTCATTGGGGCTGAAAATGAATATTTTGTACTTAAGAGTTGCTCCGAGTGGAAATTAGTGCACATGTATGTAAACCTGGCCCCGTATCGAGCTCACTGCCTCTCTAGTGGCTGGAGGGTGTGTTTCACAAAGAAATACACAAACCAGCAGGCCTGTCTGCTCCCATAACTCATCAGCCTAATGTACAGCATCATGGCCAAGCACTGAGAACTAACACCCAGAGCTTCTGAACTGAAAACACCACAAGGTACAGCTGCCTGTCCTTCACGCCCTCTCTTTCACTCTCACACATTTGTCATCACTCCATCATCTTTGTCCATGAGAGAGTAAGAGGCTGAGTGAAAGCAAAAAGAGCTACAGGCTGACGATCCCTTTTTCAGTACCGGTTTTAACAAGCCCTCGTCCACTTGGTCTCGTCATTCATTTCCCATCAGAAATCACTGCAACCTGAAGCTCTGGCCTTTACAAACCTGAGGAAACCAAAGCAATGTCCTATGCTCAAAGTAGGGCATTAACACAACAGTAGACTCGCACAGGGAGGAAAAAAAACACAACTTCTCTCAGAGGACGTCGACTTATGCCTCTGAAGTCGACTAGTCGTGTTTTTTTTTTCCTCTCTGTGCTTGTGTACACAATACAGTCTCCGCCACCTGATTGGCTGAAAGCTGGCATGCGTTCCTTGACATAACCAGTTATTATTGTCCCTTCAAAAAAAAGGGCGGTAACGTTGGCGCGAGGGGAATCTAAACACAAGACCACAACAAGACGAGAGACACGGCAGCAGAGGAGACAGACACACATCACATGTGTGGAGAT
>JBBPCY010000130.1:32378966-32389187 GCA_037974405.1 Brachyalestes nurse
CAGATGATCAGGCGGTGATCAGTATACTGGTGGTGCTGAATGCTGAGTGGCTGGAACTCCTTTATCTAGACTCCTTGCATCTTTAGACACTTTGCAGCCTGTCAGTAAAACATTTGTTCCCATTTCTTTCATTTAATCTACTATGACGAAGATAACACAGTTTGACGAGCAGAAAATAGTATTTTTGCATCCACAAGGTGACTCCAAGCAAAACATAGAGAAATGAGGGGTTCAAGATTCAGATACTATAAATATATATATATGTGTGTGTGTGTGTGTGTGTGTGTGAGAGAGAGAGTGTGTGTGTGTGTTACAATTGGTGAACTGTAAGACTTCGTCCAGCTCACTGACATCACGGTTTTCAAGGAAGCGAGGAGTTAACGGCGGGAGGGGAAGAGTTACAGAGAAACGCACACAAGCGCTGAGTTTTCAGGAATTTGCTGTGTCACATCTCATCAGGAGTGAACAGGTCTCTGAGAAGCCTTCTCTTCTACTCAGATCATTTCTTCTCCTCCCTTTCACCTCTCACCTCCTCCGAAATGCACAGTTATGACATGCTGTTCGAGCATTCATCCAACACAAGGCCTGACGGAAAGAAGGCACGGGTAACAAACGCTAATTCAACCCCGGTGACCTCATTACAACCCATTTTACTATGAGGATAAGTGTGTGTGTGTGTGTGTGTGTGTGTGTGTGTGTGTGTGTGTTTTCACTAATCACCCAGGTTCACTCCAGCCAGAGGAGCCGCTCAGTTAATCAGGGCTGCATTCAGAACTACTGAACGTTACCGCAGGGTGCAGCTCTCGAGTCCCGGCAGCCTGTCGAGTTCAAAGCAGAGTCTGCTGCAACAAATACGGAGGAATGTGGAGCCAAAGGATCTCCCATTTTCAACTCACCTGCATAGGCCAGGTGTATAAACATGTAAAAAAATACTATTATTTAGCTCTAAACTGTGCTGTATTAGCATTACTGTATGTGCACTACTTTCTAATGGTGAGTAATTCCTCTCCTCAGAGCATTGGACTTATTTACAATCACTCAAATGAGGCACCAGCATCACCATCATAATCATAATCATCTATAGATCTATTCTTAAGGGAGACCAATATTGGTTTCAGGTTTTTTCTCTTCCTCTCTTCCGGCCATGTGGGAAAAAAAAAAAACGTGTGAACTAGACCTGTCAATGAAATGCATCACACTTTAGCTGACAATTATAGTAAGTTTAACTATTCATTCATCATGTTTCCTGTATACGACTATTATATTATATTAAATAGATGACTAGTGATCTTGATCTACTTTTTCTTTATGTGTATTATATTCATTTGCCAACATGAATTCAAAACAATGCTATTTATTTGGTGTCCAACAAAGTGTATCCTGCATTTTGGTTCCCGCTTTGGTGGAGAATTTCATTTATGAGTAATTCAGTAGACGATTCAGCAAGACTGAAAACCAACCAAGATCTCTCAGTTCTTATTTATTCCTTCTTAGGCACAAATATTTACATTTTCAAACCATTTCTTTTCTTTTCTTGTAGTTTTCCCTTCTTACGCAGACTCTAGAACTGTAACTGAAGAAAAGCGATGATAATATTCAGTATATTCTGGCACTGTTTCACAAACAAATCGAGCTGGACGCCGGTAGGGTGGGTGGGTGATGAATGACATAAAAAGTACTGGACCGGGTTGTTGATTAGATTTACACTACACAGCCACATCAAATATAATTAATAGACTCCTCATTCTGCACAATGCATACTGCACATTTTGCATTACAATATTATGATATTTGCATGCAGTAATTGCTACTAGTATCACTACTAAAGCATCAAGGGTGTAATGAGACACACATTTTTAGGCTCGATATGATTAAGGTTGTGATTTGACTTTTTATAACAAAATAATTCCCAAGGCCCCACGGTGGTGCAGTGGGTAGCATTGTTGCCTCACACCCAGGTCCTGGTCGTGTGTGTGTGTGTGTGTGTGTGTTTGCATGTTCTCCTGGTGGTGGTGTGGGTTTCCTCCGGGAGTGTCAGATGAACAGGGGATTCTAAATTGACCGAAGGTGTGAGTGTGTGAGTGAATGGGGTGTAGGTGTGGGTGTGGGTGTGTGGGTGTGGGTGTGTGGGTGGCGCCCTGCTGAGCCCAGGGTGAGTCCCTGCCTTGTGCCCGTTAGCCCCGGGATACAGAAAATGAATGAATAAATGAAAGAAAATAATACCCAAAATCCAAAATACTAATTCAACATACAAGCCCCTCCCCCTGCCAACTTTACTCTGATCACTGGCTGCATGAATGATTTTACTGTTCTAAAAAGCCCTAAGGAGACACTCGGGCATGGTTGTGCATCTCCAGCTGTTGATGGTCCATTTATCAGATCTTTAGTACGTCAGTACAGCAATTCACTTTCTTCACCCACATCCAGTTACACAGAGCACAAACTTAAACCACATGACATGGAGATACACAGAAGAAACTCAAACGTCGCTCCAAAAACATGAAAAATGCACATTTCACTCAACAGAACGTCTCTCAACACTGCCAGCGGCCTTTTGGAGCTGATATAGTGCGAGAACAGCTCAGCTCCTGCCATCGGTTCTTAAGAAGCAGATCCAGAGCAGCTGGACTCTGGTCCAGTAATAACATTCTCAGTTCGCCGCTACTATTAACATATTTTCCGTTACACGCTCTCTCTCGCCCGGCTCACATAAGAACATCTGAGGAAGAGGCATCGCTTACGTTAAAACTGCAAAGGAGCCGCACGGCAAGCGGAATGCAGAACAAACGATTTACATTCTGGAGGCATCGAGACAAAACTCTCTCATATAAGGCGGCCGAACGTACGGCAGTCTTTATCAGAAAGTAAAAGGGTGCTATTACATTCGCCGTGGCCTTTAAAGCCCAACACTTTAAACCTCTTGTGGCTTACAACGTCCTGTTGCTCTCCCTGCACATGCAAATCTGCTCTAAACGCTTTCAGCTCCACTAAACAGACTCATCTGCGCTGCCCCGCAGACTCACACAAGCCATTACCAAAAACAAGTGAAAAAAAAGAAACACTTTCGCCTCCCGTACAGCGCTTCAGTAATCAGAGCCCCATCTCCAAGTGAAGGGTGCTGTCTCTTTCTGCGCCAGGAGCTAAATAAAACGTCACAATGAGATTACATGGAAACAGATTACGTCCATTGTGTGCTGCAGCAGAGAAAACTAATACAGGCCTCTTTACCGCACCTTGGACCACATTTCAATACAGGGATAACTTTCAGGTGGACTAAACACTGCTTTTTGACATAGAATGATAAAAACCAATAAGTAGAATATATATACACACACACACACACCACACAGTGAACCTCTGCTTTTATGCGGTTCAGCTGTCACAGCTTCAGTCTCTCACAGATTTTTTCTGAGAACTAATTATTATTTGCGGGAACCGCAGATATACTCTGTATTTTTTTTATTTTTTGTGATGTCCAGGCCTCTTGCTGGTTGTTTGTGTTTGGGGAGGCACAGAGGCTCATTCTGTTCAAGTGAGTCTGATTGCCTTGCTAACCGCTGCGTCCAAACATAAACAACCAGCACGAGGACGAGGGGGCGTGGCAGACGAGGCCCAAGGCCACAGACATCTGTACTCAGAGGCATGAGGTTTGAAAGTAGCCAATCCGAGAATGATATTTGTTTCTCCTTGCTGCTGATTGGCTGCTGCCCTTTGACGCAGCTGCAGTCCAGAATTTCCCCCGTGTTCGTGTTTTGCCTTTTGTTCTTCTTACAGTAAAGGCCTGTATTTTTATTACTGTAAACGAATTTATTACTGTATTTACCTGCTTATACCAAATAAAACGCGCTGCATGAATTACAGCCCAGTCTATACAGGAGTAACATCAGCATTTACATTCTAGCACTGCAGGAGTTCAGTGTTTTACATTTTCTTTAAGGGTAATGAATTAAACTGAGTTTAAAAGGAAAAGTGTTTTGGGAGCATATTTGGGGGCATATTTAGGGTTTACGCTGTACATTTTGTAGGCATTTTTTTTTAAACCACATCACTAATTCGCAGTTGTTCACTATATAGTGCTCTTGGAACGGAACCCTCGCGATTGTCGGGGGTTTACTGTATATATACACTAGGGATGTGACTTTTTGGCAAAAACACTATTCGAAAATCGATGGGAACTATTCGAATATTATTCGAAAATCGATCCCCTCCCCTGCCCACACGCACGCACGCACGCGCAAACACACGTTGACAGAGTGTGTGAAACAGGTATTTTTCCACAAACTGTTTCATCACACGACACCCCCGTTTAACGTTAATATGATGTACATCGGCGCCAATAACGGAGAGCTTTTTAGCCTTCTGAACAGAGCACTTTATACTTTTTGTTTGATTTTTAAAATTTGTGCATGGCTCTCTTTCCGAACCTTCCAAATCACAGAACAGTAAACAAACATCTTCACTGAGGAACTCACCTATGAGCCTCACCCCCCCGGAACCTCGGCCGAGCTGGTAAAGAAAGTCCAGGGCCAGTATAGTTCACCATCGATAGCCAGTCAGTTAGATGCCAGCCCGCTAGTTTCTTCTTCTGTTATTTTAACCTATGAGTTAAGAAGGTCTAGTCTACCGTGCCTGTAGGGAGTTTGACTGTTAGCGACACCTTCAGGCTGAATTAATGCGTTACATTAAATATTGTTTGGGAAACGTCTTCATTTCTGTTCCGTGTTTTTTCGGAGTCCCTTAAGTGAGATACGGCTAAAACGGTATTCGAAATAACTATTCGATATTCGAACTTATATCGAATATTCAACTATTCGAAAATCATGTCTCATCCCTAATATATATGCATGCACACACACACACACACACACACACACACACACACACACACTCATGTAGCTGCTGCTCCAGAAGTAGTATTTTCATTCTTAATTACTGTTCAATGTTTAATCGTGTAACGGCTTCCAATGCATTAAAAACAATGCAACACTATTACTGCGTCATCCGCTGTCCCGCCAGCAGAAAACATTAAAATATAAACTCCAGCCCAATTTAAAAATAAACCAGATCTGTTGCTGTGTCTTACCTGTGTCTCCTCCTGGATCACTCGGTACTGCTCCTTCCACACGGCGATCTTGGAGACCTCGTCTTTGCGGAGTGCGCGCTCCTTCTTCAGCTCAGGGCTCCAGAAGGTCTTGATGGAGTTCATGGAGGAGCTGAGCTTGCTCTCCTTCACGTCCACTTCCTTGCGCAGGAGCTCGTTCTCCCGCAGCACCTCCTTGAGCTGCGCCTGCAGATCCATGATGGTGTTGTCGCGCGCCTGCCGCAGCGAGTGAGGCACGGTGGACGCCATGCTGGAGGGCATGTGGTGGTCCCCGAAAGCGATGGAATCGCTGGCCATGGAGCCCGGCGCCGCGGAGGCGATGTTGGGGCTGCTGCCCATCACGGCGGTGCGGACGCCGTAGGGCAGGCGGCCCCCGGAGCGGCCCAGCGTCATGGTGCTCTTGGGCAGGTCCGGTCCGGAGGCCACCACCTCGTTGTCGCTCAGGTACATGGGGCCAGAGGTGGCGTAGGCGGCATTAAGAGACTGGATGTTCTCCATGGAGAGGGTTTTTCCACCGGGACCTCCGCCCCCGCTGCCCCCCGTGCTGCTCGTACGCCGATGTCCCAGCCGGGGCGACCGGGGCAGGCGGGGCGAACGCCCAGGGCTTTGGTTGCTTCCTCCGCTGTGGTTGCCCTCCACTTTGCCCACTGAGCGGGCGCTGCCGTACATCGTGATAGAGGCTGATTCCGGGTGATGAAGCAGGAGAACTTTGGGCAAATATCACTGAGGCTGGTTCTGGTAATCCTCAAGAGTCCTGACGGGTGTTCTAGGCTGCGGGTTCTCTTAACTAAACAGGAATAAACATCTCATGGTCGACCTCATAGGGGCATTCAGTGTTGATACCATTTAGAACAATCCATGGATTCTGGCTTTGTCCATCAACAGGAAAACCTGTAATACATTTAAAAAAAAAAGTATGTTAGACGACCACAAAACCGAAGAAGAAACTAATCAAATGGAAAAAACTAAATCAATCAATCAATCACCTACAATACATCAGTAAAAAAAAATATGGAAGTACAGGCAGGTAACCGTTTAAAATGACATTTTATTTATTACACAGATTACTTTATGTATTCAATTCCAGAGGAGCATAATGGTTAGGCAACGCTGGACTATTACAGCCAAATATCCACCATTTTATTATTTGTTCTAATAATGATATGTCCCCAAGCTAGTGCAAAAATAAAAAGCTTGTTTTTAGTAAGATGGCAAGGCTGAGCTACAAAGTCATCTAGAGTTACAGCAGCAAAAAAATGAGGGGTGCTAACAGTGTTTGGATCATATTGGTACTGGGAGATAAAAGCTTAAAACAACATTCATTATTTATATTTACTGTACACCTGCTGGACCATTACAAATACCTGAACTTTATTATTTGTACTCATTAAGGCCACATTTCTCCAAGCTATTGCAAAAACACTTGTGGAGGATGTTGACCAGGCTGAGCTAAAAAGGCCCCACAAAGCGTATAATTCCTCCAGCATGTGAAAAATAAATTATAGGCTCCGGGATTTCACTCACTGAAACCTTCACATCAAGTCCAACACATGTTTCTTTCTAGTCTCTCTAGAAATTAAGATTAAATGTAGAAATAAAGACTCAATCCATCTGGATTTATAGACTTATGGAGAAATACAACATTGGAATGTTTTTATATTTATATTTTGTATCTGTTTATCATCAATACCTCTACAGACATTTCTTTGCAATTCCAGTCCAGGTGGATTTAGAGTACAATCAGTATCAGAACAGATGATGATGGAAACATTTGGCTCATATCTTGTTAACCTGGAAACAACATGGAAGCACAATGTGAGCGCATCAAAATAATACAAAATTAACATCTTCTTCAATCTAGAAATCTATTCGTTGTCCAGTCCTCCGGTTTTGATGCAAGAAAACCTTGTAGGCACAAACTGTGGCTTTTACCAAGTTTGTGTAAAAGTGGTATCTATAAATACCGAAAAGTTTTCATGAGAGTGGAAAAAAAAAATGCAGCAACGGAATTCAGCTGGAAAATTTTAGGTCACAAGCAAGAAATAAAAAAATAAACAAAATCTGAGACATGTAGACACAACATGATCTGAACTGACAGGAAAAGGTTTCAATGTTTATGTGCTGATGTCTAATATGTATATTGGATATTGCTATTGAACCACAATTCTAATATCTGAGCATTACTGCCAAAAATACAGAAGTACACGAGGAACACACACAGACACACACAGACACACACAGACACACACAGACACACACAGACACACACAGACACACACAGACACACACAGACACACGCTCCTGACTCCTGAAAGAAGCAGAGCGAATGTCAGTCTCGTGCAGCGTTCTCCCTTGACTAGAGTCTGCCTGCCTGGCACTTTTTCCCCCAGAGAGGAAATAAAGGCCTGATGAACAACTCCAGCATAATCAGCCTTTTAACCTCCTTCACTGGGCTCTATCTGGGTCACTCACATGCCACAGTATATTTACTTCAGCCCTGTGGCTCGCGTCCAATACCTACACACAGCGCTCTCAGCAAACCTTCCCTGCCGCACACAGCTCCTCTTCTGTTCCAGCTCCACCTGTTCCATCCTCATCCCTCACCTGCGTTTCCATCCTTCTTCTAAAGCACTTAACAGTTCAAAAGGCTAAAACCATGCATTAATCACCAAAACAGCGTCTGCTAAAACGAACGGAAGACAATATATCAAAAACATGATGATACAATTTACGATATACTACGATATGTCACAACATTTCTAAAAACTGTGAAAGTAGGGCTTCCTCACACAACTGTAATACAACTATAATCGCATTAGTGAGATCCTGCTAGTGTGGGTTACTCCTCTTTCGGTGAGGCTCACAAAAGTCATTGAAGTGCTAAAAACTATACTCATGTGGAGAGAGTTCAGACTAAACATGGCTTTATTCATTTATTAAATCATCTGCAAAATCCCTGTTTATCACTCAGACTGCAAAGTAATCTGGGGATTCTTCGGTAATGTAAACTTTCATCAATACATTTTTCATATCTAGTCATCATGACAGCCCTACAAAAGCACCAGTAATCAAAATGTGTTGATTCTGTTGTTATTCACAAAGTACAAAGTTTGAGAAATGAAAGATGGACTAGCATCTCTAACCCACCGCACACGTCTTCGGACAGGGGGAGGAAACCAGAGCTCCCGGCAGAAACTCATGATGACACGGAGAGAACATGCTCCACACAGAAAGGATCCCCTTCTTTAATATTCACATTCCAATCTGTCTGACAACTTGAACAAGGTCCGCAAGCCTCAAAAGCCCTGCTAGGAGAGTCAGAGACCTCAATTAACACACTCACTTCACCTGTGTCCCCACTTCACTGAATGACTGGTGCTTAGACGACAAACGCTCCAAGGAAGCTGCTCTGTACCCGACTAAAGTTTTGCCAAGGAAACATCAGGCTCTATACAAATTTTTACTTTAATCACTGCTTTAATCACTGCCTCTCAGTAAGAACTGATAAAGGAGGACTAGTGGTGCATCTGCCCCCAGGGAGCAGTGTGTGGGAACAGTACCTTACTCAGGGGAACCTCAGTGGTGCCGCTAGCAGTCCTGGGATTTGAACCCATCACCTTCTGATCACAAGAGGTACTCCCTAACTACAAGGCCACCAGCTGTGGGTTGTGAGTTTAACCCCCAGCGCTGTTCCAAGTGTCTTGAGAATAGGGATGCACCGAAAAGATTTTTTTGGACCAAAACTGAAAACCGAAAATGAGGAAACACTTGGCCGAAAACCAAAACCCTGAAAAGATATTATTATTAAATTACAAAAGAATAAATCTGTTACAAAACTATAAAAATATTTGTTTAGTATTCAAACAATGCACAATATTAAATAAAATCTGAAATAAAATATTTTACTCATGAATAGCCTAAACGCAAGATAGCTGATTATACAATTAAATATCTTCTCTCATAAAACTAGTGAACTCAAGTACATTTTAATCATCACTGTTTCGGTCGCATTAAAAAAAAAGATGCATTTTTTGCCATTTTCGGCCGATAATTTTCGGCGGCCGAATATTCGGTGCATTCCTAATAATAATAATGGTGTTTTCAAGGCAGTTTGGAAATGTTTATGAGCTAAAAAGTGGAAAAAGTCTTAGACTGACCACCTTTATCCGGGAATTTCGAGTCATGTAATGTAGCTTTATGTGGTCATGGCCAAGACTCAGCTTAGATGAAAGGTCAATTTTGCAAAAATTTATAAAAACTGTCTGAGGAATAGAAGAACTTCTCTCTAAAGATAAATTAAAAACGCAAACAAAACACCTACATTATATTGGGGGTATTTCATTTTAATAACAGTCATCACCAGCTTCTACTACCTCAGCTACATTTTATAATGGGTGTTAATTCATTCCTTCAAATCAGCCTTCCTTCACTGAAGGTTCAGATTTGGAGTCCAACAAAGCTGTTATCGGTTTCATTTTTGCTTCAATGATATATAGACTACATAAGATTTGCAGCTCTGTAGAGGCTTATCTTTTTTAAACATACATATAAAACACACAAAATAATTTAAATGCATCAGTTGTACCAGAATAGACCAGTATTAAGGATCTGAAGTATGATATCGAGTGGAAAGTGAATAAAGGAGGCTGTCTATCAAACTAAAGGTTTCCAATTGGGCGGTGGGTGTTACTTTATTATGGTGTAAGTCCCTCCAGCAGCCACCACTGGAGTCGATGTCTCATCATTCTGGCTGGACTGTTTCTACATCCTGGAGAGGGTGATGTGTCCAGAAGCTGCTTGGTCAACACCCTGGACATGTTCCTAGTGTTACAGAATCAATGTGGCCTCCCTGCACACTCTGAGCCCGACACAGTTTCTTGATGTGTGATCACTGGACACTGTTTCACAAAACCAATAACAGTAAACAGAAACACAACCGAACTCTATCAGACACAGAGATAACAGACAGAGCTGGAACACACACACAGACACACAGACACACACACACAGACACACACACACACACACGGAGACACACACACACAGAGACACACACACACAGAGACACACACACACACACACACACACACACACACACACAAACAAAAAAACATCGCCCC
>JBBPCY010000130.1:32426467-32438811 GCA_037974405.1 Brachyalestes nurse
CTGGAATAGAAAAGGTTCTTCCCCAAACTGGGTCCACAGAGTTGGAAGCATGGTGCTGTCCAGAATGTCTTGGTCTGTGGGAGCATTCAGATTAACCTTCACTGGAAGTAAGGGGCCACCTGAACTCAGTCCTTTAGTCCATATAGTGTATTATATATAATGTACAGACATCCTGCAAATTCTGCATTTCTGTTGCAAAAGTCATGGCCCCTCGAAGGACAGTTTAATGGAGAAATGTTAATCCTGAGCTAGAAGCAGTCAGAGTGCACTTTGCTTGATTCCAGGGTGCTTTGCTGCTGTGTATCATTATGAAGGTGGCTGAAAATTGAACTAGGTATTAATCCCTGGTGAGTCACCAGCTGGGGGCAGTACTGACTCTCCGTGATTCTATTGTTCTGTCTGCTGCAGCGTAAACTGCATGAAACTGCTCATTATTTTGAGCGGATTTCAGTGTGGCAGAGACATTTGAGTTGTTTTCATTTTAGGTTTACAGGAGCCCGAACAGTAACACTGCCTCATACCCCAGCTGATCTTTATCATCACTCTTCAGATGCCTTTCATGCCGTTGACGTGTTTCTGTAAGCCACAGTGATGCGTATCTGTGCTATTTCCTGTCGCTCTCACCTGAATTCAGCCTCACCCGTCTGCCATGACACACACACACACACACACACAGGAAACACAACAGCTGTGTTGCTAAAGAAGATCCAGACAGCTCCTGAATCAGCTTGGCTCACGGCCTCGGAGCCTCCGAGACAGAGTGCGAGACAACAGAAGGCTCCAGAAAAGCGCGGACGGAGCCGGCGATGGCGAGACTTGTCTGGTTTTGTATTTGTCAGCTCTCCGTGAAGAGAGACAGACGGACAGGTGGCAGTTTCCATTTATCCCCCTGCACCTGTTGGCGAAAAGAGAAGTCTGGGACGTGTCCCGGATTCCGCTGCTCTGTCTCGTTCACTCTGTCTTTCAGAAAAGCTGCCGAACGCAAGGCCGCGTGGCATCTTAATCTCCCGCAGTCCAAAAGCACAGACACTGCCAGCTGCAGAGACAAGCAGCTCAAGTCCGAGGACGTTTTGAACTCCGTGACCCACATTGACCCTCAGTCTTTTAGACCGATCTGACCATCCTGCCCTGTCCCGATCTGTCCCGCCTGCCCTGCAAGTTCTCCGTTATGTAACGGAATTCCACGTTATGAAGTTATGAGGCCTTCTTTCAGTCAAGATCAACAACTGTGGCCTGAAGCAACCCTTTTTTTTATTACTTTATTTTATATACTATATTGGTCCCAGAGGAAATTACTTGAGTCCTCTGCATTTAACCCGTTCAGTGAGCTGCTGACTTTGGTGCCTTTAGGGACTGTATGCGGGATGGTCTCTTGCTCAAGGGTGCCTAGTGGTGCCACTGGCAGTCCTGGGATTTGAACCAATGGCCTTCTGATCACAGGAACAAATCCCTAACCACCAGGCCACCATCTGTTCAGCCATGGTGTTGAACACTCATTACAATAAAGGAGATTTTGTACGTTTTATAAAGACTGAGTGAACCCATCAACACTTTCTTGATGTTCTCGAATCAAAGTGGATGTTGTGAAATGGTTATTGAACAAACATCAAAAATATAAGCCATACGTGCAGATGTATTCGTGAAGAAAGTGGACTGTTTTAATGCGTGTCTTCTATTTGTTCACTCCTCGCAACAGTAATGCTGTTTTGAAGTGAACATGCCTCCACGGCTGTGTAAGTCTTGCAGGGCCAGGCATGAACGAGAACGTCTTGAGACAGCCATGAGATGCTGTGGGTGTTTTAACGTGGGTGGGCACTAGGGCGAACCAGGCTGTGATTGTGATTTAAATTGTGATTATTTTCTTTAAAATAGGCCAAGACTGCAATGCAGACCAGAATATACGCCTTTTCTGGTTTGAGGCTTGAGCGCAATGGTCCACGTTGCCAGTTAATTGGGACTGTATTGTCCTACACACAGTACATGAGTTATTGTGTTTATACGGTTACATTTTCCCACGTATAATTTGTTCAGATAACATTGTTAATCATGTAGTCTCTAATTAACATGGCAGCTTTAGCCATTTGAGAGTTGCAAAACTTCATTCAACTTGTGATTACGATGTTGACTGTTAATCTCTCAGCCCTGGTGGGAATGTAGACATGGGATTAAATAGAATATAACATTTCTAAACCAATCAAGCGCTTCATGAAGGCAGAGCTCAAAGTTTGGGATGGTGGGTATTCTTTAACATTATCCAACAGAAAACCGTAAGCCATACATGTAGACTGAAAAGTCCCCAATTAAGGACATAGGAGATACCAGATGCCTGAGGGTAGTGTCCTCAAAAACTCATGAACATATCTGTCATTAATGAATTGCTGTTCCCAAAACATTAATTCTGAGGAATGAACGTTGGTAGCGTTTCACCAGCTAGCTTGTTTTGCTTATTATTGATTGTACTCTGGACATTAAATGAGCACAGGGAGTTTGATGTGGGGTTTGTAGGAGGCTCACACTTGTTAGTGGCTGATTTCTCACCAACCAGTGTTCGTTAACCCTAGACGTACCGTCAAAAACGACCCCACCGCCTCTTTCACCTCGTGCCCTACCAAGTACCAGGCATTCAGTTGTTTGCTACTTTTGTGACTTCTCACCCTTCATTGCTATGCACAACATGCTTACAAAGATCTTCTTTTATTGTTTACTGGAGTTTGTCAAGCACCCACTGTCCGCCAAGTACCAGTGGGGTCATTTGTGAACGGAGTAAGGCGAAGCAGTTAATTTTCCTCTGTGTTACACGCTTCTGTCAATCCAAATAAAGCTTATACTAGCATACAAAATGCGTTTTTGTTCGATCTTAATGTGCAACTGTATTTGTTTACTTACTTGTTGTGTATAATAACCAGAAACAGTGTTTAGTGATGCCAGTTTTTGGTGACGTCAACTTTCGTTCGGTTTTATTTTGCTCATGTTAGCTATTTCTACGAAGGTATTTTCTATACAGTGCCTAACAGTAACCAGAGTGTCATGGTTTTTAAATATTGTGATAGTTTTGGCTGGCTTCTGCCGAGGAACACCTATAAGAATAGATGGGGTCGTTTCTGACCCCACTGGTACTCAGAAGGGTAAAACTTTTGGGTATGTCTAGGGTTAAGCTGTCCCCTGATGTGTATTCTCATTGTAAATGAGTTAGAGCGGTGTAAAAGGGGGCAAGAGAAGTGAAAAAGGACATCTGGACAAGAATAAGAATGGTGCTTGTGTGCTGGACAGAGGAGTTTTATATTTTGAGTTGACTGGATGTGACTGGGGGTACAGTGGTGGAAAGTGAGGTAAATCAAGATCAAAGCTCATGCAAGTCCTCTTTGTTTTCCTCCCATCTTCAGATTTTCCTGCTGTTGTTTGTATATGACTTTTCAAAAGTACCATAATTTCAGAATCCCTGCTCAACAGCCCTCCTCCTCCTCAGTCAGAGCATTAATGAGTGGTTCTTGATGAGCACTTTGACTTGGGCTCAGTCATTTGGAGATAATGTCAGAGTTATTTTAGGCCCTGGTTGTTCTCATGGAGACAGCTTAATCCACCAGACCCTAAAAGCAATTACGGCACATGCTGCCCAAAGAACTCGAGCAGAAAATAAAACACATTTTAGACGGGGCGCTTAACTCTTTTGTACATCGCTTTCAGATTTGGAAAACTTCAACCGTCCATAATTACTTTTGTTCTTTTATCCAGCCTCCACCTTGCATTCCACCTCCAGCTTCTCCCAGCTCTCTCCTGCCTCCACTCTCAGAAGAAGTACAAAATGATTACCGCTAATTTTCCCCCTCTTTTGTTGGCCGCTGAAAGAGTGGGAGGCAGCATGCATCCGGCTTAAAGGGACCCATTCACTGGAAGCATCCGTAATGAGCTTTTTTAATTGCCTTGTTATCGCAATACTTCGCCTTTCTGACTTAATTCTGTTAGACCTTCCGTCACGCTTAACTTTGTTTGGCATTGGAATCTGATGGAGGGAACAGGCTTATATAAGGAGCGAATGCTGAGGCTTGTCAAGGTTGGTGGGGGGGGGTACATTGGTAAATAGCGCGGCAGACTACAGAGTACGGCAGCGCATAGCCCTCAGCACTCAGTGTACCAGGTTATCTTCGGTAAGTCCCTCAAACCTTTTCTTCCACCTCTTGGGCGGCTGTCTTGACAGCCAGACTTTGCTTAGTCACTTTAAGGTGAAAGGAGTTGTACCTATGTACTGAGAAAAGTTTGTGACTGGAATAGAAAGTGTTTTTTACTGAGATTTTATGAGTTGTGTGGATTTTGTGTCGGTTTTTCTGTGTTGGGGTTCAGTGAGAGGACCTTGCTGCCAGCAGTTGGATGTGGCTGATGGGTTCTCTAGTGTAAGAGGTGTAATAATGTACAGTTCATTACCCTGACCTGAGCGTAATTACTCCCCCCGCACCACTATTCGCTCCTAATGACTCGCTGGATCTGTCGTCTCGTCACAGTCCATCCTCTGCACTTGTAATCCTCAGATTGGAATCATGAATGGGAAAGGAGCCTTGGTATAATAGTACTGGCAGGATTAACCGGACACTCATTCATTTCTATCCACTACATTGTTACACTTCTGTTAGAATGTTACACCTGTGTTTGGGTGTTGGTTATGAAATGCCATATAACACAAAGAGCAAACACCCTCTACTGTGTGGCTGAAGAGCACATGACGCAGCACTGATATGGTATCTGTTGAAAAAGCTATTTTTAATAGATGAATTATCCAGCCAGTTTCAGGGTTAGGTCGGAAACTAAAGTTATTTTAGTAAAAGAAGTGCAAAAATATTACTGAGTGGTATCTGATCGTGCTACTTTCTTTATTGAAGCATCTGTTTAATGTTGAGGAAACCCAAGTTATAATTACATCACTTTACTCCACAGTATGCACCTAAAGAGCATGTTTAGTTACAAAGTATACAAAAGTACAATAGTATAATTAGCTCTGTTTAATTGTATTTGCGGCAGAAAATGTTATGGTTTTTGATTGTATTTCTTAAACCGTGGATATTCTTTGTTTCTTATCAAACGTCAAAAAAGAAACGTTGTGCTGAAATAGTCATACTGAGTTCTGATTTAAATACCTCGTGGCCTTGAACTCGCCGATCCAACGCTTCAGCTCTTTTTTTAATTAAAAAAAAGTTTCTTTCCTTTTGCCAAAACGTTGATATATCAGTCTTTTCTTTATTTTTGCTCTGCAGGGAGTAAAACCTGGCAGCTTTGATAAGGTTGCCATACCTGAGGTGAAGGAGATCATCGAGGGGTGTATTAGACAGAACAAAGAAGAGAGGTAAGCAGTTCCTTTCTCTCTCTGCCTTGCGTGCACTCACAATTCATAATGTGGAGACAACAGTAATGATTCAGCCTCACTCGTGCTGAGTCCCAGGTGCAGCCAGGAGCTGTGTGTTGCAAGTTGTGCTGATATGAGGGAGTATTGGAGGACCTGGCTGGGCTGGTCATCAGTGTGTGATGAGCAACAAACAGTTTACTCCCCGCTACTAATTACATCCCACATTGAGACGGACACAGCTGCTCTGGGAAATATAACCTCCTCTTAGGTCAGAGGGCCAAGAAGCAGCTTAGATTTTACCACTTATTTCCCTGGCTTTACTTTTTTCAATTCAAGTTCACTTTACTTTTAAACCTCAGCACAAACTTCTTCTCTCTGGACGTCTGGATAAAAACTCTTCTTTATATGTGCCACATTTATCTCTTTTGCCGTGAGATGACCTCAAAAAACTTATTTTGATTACTGTTCGTCTTCGCATGATTCTGGTTAACTGAGAAAGAAGTCTGTTCAGTACAGTAGGAAACACTTCACAGTACTTTCAAGGCTACATGACACTTAAATCTGTCATGGAAACTGACATAAACTTTAAAGAAAGTTTATAAACATTTACTCCGTCAAGCATTGCCATAAAAGTCACTTTTGTCAGTTTCGAGGTCATTTCACTCGAGCTGACGCTTGTTGGAATCAGCCTTTATAAATATTTATGTAGGTTTGTGTCACTTGTCACAAAAGGCTTGTGTAGATGTCGTGTTGCCTAATGAATGTTTCCTTTCATGAACGTGTTACCGTACAGTTTTCAGCATTAACATTCCCCAGGTCTGTGTTCAGTGTTTTGCATGGAGGTTCTGCAGCGCTGTAAACCTTCCAGATCTGACCTCGTGGCCTGGGATATAGTGGCTCCATTGATGGGCTCATGTGTTGTTTTAGACAGAGCTCAGTGCTGTGAATGGGCTGTTTACAAGTGGTCATGTTGGCCGTCCCTACTGTTACAGCTTGGTAAGAGGGCCGAGAGCTCAAAAACTCATTATCCAATGTCGGTATGATCATGAGGCGATCAAATTAGATGCAGCAGGACATCAATTGTTGTGTTTGGCGCATACTGTGCCCTATCGTCTAATAGCTAAATCATTTTATTATCTGGGCGGAATTAGTTAGTCTATATTTATTTTTTTATTTGTGCAGTCATGTGAATGCAACTTTTTTTTTTTTGTTTATGGAAGTGGTTGAATTCCAGTGCCATTATTCATGCTCTCTCTTCTGAGTCTCTCCTTCTCTTTCTCTCCATCACAGATACGCCATTAAAGTCCTGCTGAACCATGCCTTCTTCCAGGAAGAGACGGGGGTGCGAGTGGAACTGGCCGAGGAGGACGATGGGGAGATGATAGCCATCAAGCTCTGGCTGCGCATTGAAGACGCTAAGAAGTTGAAAGGCAAATATAAAGATAATGAAGCCATCGAGTTCTCTTTTGACCTCAGTAAGGATGTGCCTGAAGACGTGGCCCAGGAAATGGTACGTTCTTTGAACGTCCTGTCAAAGTGCTGGTTTGGCCTCTGCGAGTGTTTAAAGTGCTAATTCGCCCTTTTGAATTACAGGTTGACTCTGGATATGTGTGTGAGGGCGACCACAAGACTATGGCTAAGGCCATTAAGGACCGTGTGTCACTGATCCTTCGCAAGCGAGAGCAGCGTCAGCTCGTGCGAGAGGAGCAGGAGAAACGGAAACAGGAGGCAGAAAAGCAGCAGCAGCAGCAGCAACTGAGTGAGTCTCAGAAGGCCTTGACAACCTCTGGAGGCATTCAGGGCACTGTCCAGCCACCAACCCCTGGCCCAGGCCATCCTGAGTCAGAGGAGCCTGAAGCAGATCAGCACCAACAGCTGCAGTACCAACATAGTGGCATCTCCGTCACCTGTAAGTGAGAGCAGGAAAAAATCACCACTAGGGCTGCACAGTATCTTAAAGCCATATCTCCACTGCAACAAAAAAATTAATTTTTGAAAATATTTTGTTAGATGCTTGCTAGTAGGGACTGAGTAAACTGATGTAAACTGCCTGGTAAAATCACCACAGCTTTCAGAATCTCACCTGTGATTACATAGATGGCTTTGGACCATGCGGTAGTTTGTCAGAACAAGTAATTGTTTCTCAAGCCAAATGGGAGTGATGAGCACTTGCATCTCTGCACACCATTAAGCATTACAGAGGGAGATATAGGCCTAATGCTGAACCACAATGCAGTCATGCTAAGACATTGTTCCTGAAGTCATAAGTAGCAGGTAAAATGATGCTCAGTAGTTTTGCCACTGTCCAAATTTGTTCTGTTGCATACATTGTGCTAACCCATCTGTGATTAGTCGTTTTCAATCAATTTCCTATTCTACAGACCTACTGGTTTGGCTTATAAGACTGTAAATGTGAAATTGGTTTCCTCACAAAGTAAGAAACACTGACTCCTGCCCGCTCACTGCAGTTTTTTTTTTGTTACCGCAGTTTTTCAGGCACTATCCTCAATTAGTTGACTGCTGATTGGATTTGTCGATTGACAAATGTAGCTAAATATAACTAGATACAGCTAAATGCCGTAAATGTAAACGTCAATAAATACTGTCCATATTTTCAGGCGTTTTAACCTATCCTCCATGATTTTGTTGACTATAAGTGTTACCATCCTCTTCTCCCCACAGCTGAAGGCACAGTGGACAGTGGACAGGGGTCCTTATACTCTGAAAATCCCCTCAGCCAGCTCACCATGTCCTACAGTTCTCCTGCAGTGCCCCCGCAGGCTTCCCAGCAGCAGCAGCCTGGGCAGGCCTCTTATACCCCCACATCCCAACCCACCCAGCAACACCCTGCCTTCCCCCAGCAGCCTATGGTAAGTCCCCCTGTCACAATGGGACCTGAATTACAAGGATAAGAGGACAGTCATCACAGAGTTACTTACAGAGTAGGTCACTACTCAGCAATTACTAAGCATTAGCCCATTAGCATTAAAAGCTGTTAGCTAATTATGGTTAGTATAGGCAGATAGCATTAGCCTCCCCCCACCACCCAGTCTGTTTTTTTTTTTTCCAGCTGGTGTCTTCCAACCCACTGGCCCAGTAATTAATCATTTGCAAGGCCCTTTTTTAGTTTCCAGCTCTGCTTTAGTTTCCAATCCTTTTAGTGAAGGTAGCTTGCTAGTTTTTGTCTTTTTAATTCTGTAGTGTTTCAGGATTATGATGCATCAAATTTCTACTTTCTATATATTTCTAATCTGCCCATTTACATCTTAGCGGGGGGGGGACTCACTGATTGATGCAGTGGGGGCTCACTCAGTAGTGGAAGCGCATGCAGAGAGAAAGGGAAGGGAAGGGAAGTACCTGAGGAAAAATGTGCAACAGTGACTCAGCCTCTGTTCAGAGCTTCACACACCACAGAATATATACACTTCAGCTCGAACGCTAGTCCCGCAGCTTTCCCTCTCAGTCTTTATCTTCTAAACTTTTGGGATCATTTTAGCATCAGTTTTGAGATTATCTAGGACGAGGGGACATAGTAAATAGTTTTTAGTTTTAGCTGTAGTAAAAATATAGCATTTTATAAATACAGTAACTGTATTAATGGAAGATGATTTGAAGGTATGAAAAAAGTGGATACCACCTAAACCCAGTGTTAACGTTAAACGCCAGCTTATAGAATGCATCGTTGGTTCTAGACACTAGTGCAGGTTAGACTTTACCCTTTACAGGCAGGAAGACCTCAGAAAGTTGAGATTAGACCAGCATAGCGAACGTGTGCTTTAAATGATGTCACTCCTGCAAGCTTGCTTTAAAACAGTGCTGACTCATACAGTTGTGGGTTTTTATGAGTGTTTCTGGTTGCATGTCTTAACCTGTTTTCTTTTTATGGTGTGGAAACATGGTTTGTTTGAGCCTATGAAGGAATGATGCATGTGAAGGAAAGCAAAGCCATTGACGCCAAACCATAAACTCTACCGGGGTTTGAGTTCTTTCAAACAACCCATTCTTTTATCTCTCTTTTATATCACTCTTTCTCTCTCTCTCTCTCTCTCTCCAGTACAAGTGCTGTTTTATCTCTGCCACTTTACATTTTCCGTCTGGACCTCTTCCTCATCACTCATTTTACACGTTCTTTTGAGTTCCCTTACATGTTACACTTTTTGTTCTGTAGTTCCAGAATACGTTATCCCCTCTGCAGCAGTGCTGTGCTGCCTGCCAGGCTCTCATCGGTCCCATCACTCCTCTGTGCCTCCAAACCCATAAGGAGTTACACACGCTCCTGCAATCAGTGATCTTTACACTCAGAGAAGTGAAGGCTCCCTCCTTTTCATTCCAGAAATTAAAGCCTAGGGGCATTCTCCTGGAAAGGGGAATTCTGCCAGTATTTCAGAAATTTAAAGTGTTCTGGAGATTGAAGTAAACAGTCTATTTTGAAGTAAAATGGTTCTTTGTGAAGAAACGTAACAGATGAGATGGTGGTGATAGGAAGGCCTGAAAGCAGACACGTCTGTTTTATTTACATAGCCATTTTGTGCAATAAAACTTTTTTAAAAGGGTTAAATGCTTTGAACATCTGGCTCCTATCCCCACCACTGTAAAGAATTCTCTGCACGTTTCTTTAAAACAGAGCCTTTCACGCCGAGCTCTGAATGAATTTGTTTTATATTCTAACCATTTATTTATTCACACATATAGACATACTGGTGAAATTCTCCTTCTCATGTTTTGCCATTCATAATTATTTTTGTAATGTACATCGGTTTTCCATATAAAACAAATGCAGATACTGTGTTGCGTATGGCGAGTGTGATACGAGGTGCACTTACTGGTAAAATAAATGTTCCTTGTCTTATTCCTGGGCTCCATTTTCTTGCTGGTGTTGCTTTTTAAAATCCTAAAATGACAGTGAAAGTAAACGAAGGTCTCACTGATGAACGCAAAGCTTCGGAGCTGCCTGTATTTGTGAGCCAGAGCTTGTTTGGCTGGAAGCTGATGAGAGGACTGGAGTCTGCACAGCACTGATGGCTTTTGATTTTGGGTCAGCTCTTGTCACTTGTTTCCATTGTTACTCTTAATGTCTTATTTGTTGTAAACATGCATTTTTGTTCTTTGTGAATCACTTTATCCTTTTTGTTTGGTTGTTTGTTTTTGTTTTACCCCTAAATATATTTGTGTATTAAAATTATCTATAGATTCTTGAGGTACAGAAAAGTATTTACTTACTTTAACCGAACGTTCATATTTTTATACCTGTTAAAGGGTTAAGATGGTGCATAATATATTAAACTACAATCATTAGGCTTATATTAGTCCAAAGTTTCAGAGCTAAGGATCTGTTTTTTTGATATTCTAAGATAAGATAACCCTCTATTAGTCCCACGGGTGGGATTTTATCAAAGCCTGAATGTGCTTTTAATAAGCAGCAGATGTAGAGTATTTCAGCATTAGACATTTCAGAATATACCTACACTGCGGTTCTTAAGTAAACTGGTGTCATTTCCAGTTTCCCAACTGGAATAATGGATTAATCCATAGTACCTCGACCCCTCCTTTGTTGATATATGTATAATCATAGATCTGATGTTGTGTTTCAGTTGTTATTGGGTTCTGTGCATTTTATTTCTTTTGTTTTTTGAGTTTTTGTGACGAATTTGATTTATGATTGTTGTTTTTATTTATTTCTGTCCCCTCCCCCTTCACCTGCAGCCTCCTCCACCTCCCATCACTCGTCGCGGTCGTAGCATGTCTGTTTGCGTGCCCTTTTCCTCCGCCCCTCCTCCGTCGTGCCCTCCCAAGCCACCCTCCACTCCTCCTCCGGCGCTGTCGGCCCCGCTGTCCCCCCGGCAGGGGAAGCCAGACGGCGAGACGTTTGCGGGCCGCCTCTCCAGAGCGCTGGAGTGCGTGCTGCCCCGCCGCCGCGCCAGCCTCCCAGCACTCTTTGCCAGCCCTGTATGTTAGTGACTTGGAGTGAAACAGGACTCTCCTCCTGGGACTGGCCTCAGTGGGACAGAAGGCCACCGGTACCTGAAAGTCAAGAGTTAGAGGAGAATCCGTCTTAACGTTCCCGTGTAGGCTTGAGGTTTATTATCCAGTATGAATTAGTATAAATCTTGTGAACTATTCAGCAACTGCTATTAGAGTAATCTGTTTAATGAGTTCTCTCATTACGAGAATGAGGAAGGAGAATTTCTGCATATATTATTTAGAGTGGTTGGAAGCGGAATGGTCAAATTTTAGAGAAACCGAGTCAGAATCTTTCACAGCGAGGGTAACCGGAACCAGACGTCTAAAGAATTTAATTAAATGATTGAATGAAAAATGAAAGTAATTAAATTAAATGATTATAAATGCTCTGCCTGATGTTGGAGACATTGTAGCGACTCTGACGTCTCTGTCCTTCACACTGGAGGCACAGAAACTCCTCCTGAGTATAAACAGGCCAGAACTCCTAACCAGGTTAAGAGCAGTGGTACTCTGTAAAGTAGTAGAGGAAAATCTGATGTAAACACAGCACCCAAAACACCGCGTACGTGTGGACGAAAGGCCAAAACACATAGAAAAACCTCCATTGTCAGAAACACAGACGTGGACAAGTCCTCAAATTACTTTGAGTGACTTTACTTAGGTCACTGAATTTGCTACATACCACTGGATTATGCAGAATATTTAAAACATCAGTGGAGTTCCCCTGTGGATCTTCCATGCACAGATCTTGCTATAGTTACTGTGACACATTACAGATTTGCTGATGTGTCTTTGGGCCTCTCTTTTAATGGACCATTCTAGAATATTATCTCTCATTAGTGCATGTTTGTGCAACAAAAGGTAGACAGTAGGGGTGTAACGGTACAGAAAGGTCACGGTTCGGTTCACACTGTAGTTCTGACATCACGGTTCAGTACGGTTCTGATACAGCGAAGTTAATTAACAAAAAGTTATAAAGCATGAGGCTTGGTTTGTTTTGGTTTATTTTAAATAAACAGCAGTGTATTAACCAGTAAACACACTCTTGCTT
>JBBPCY010000130.1:32438911-32462158 GCA_037974405.1 Brachyalestes nurse
AGTAGGTGGCACTATTGCACCACACTACGACCCAGGTTTATGATTTACTGGTGCTTTTTGGTCCCTCTGTGATGCCGCAGGATCTGCATTACTTCAGTCACGTCTTCTCCGTCGTACCGTGTATTCTCTGTACGACATCACGTACCGAACCGTGACCCACGTACTGTGACGGGTCAGTACCAATACAGGTACCGTTACAGCCCTAGTAGACACTTTACAATTGTTAACCAAATGTAGTTGAGAGTCTTTTAAATGAAAGGGTAGACAGCAGGACGGCAGGTTGCAAGAATTCTGCCAACATTCCTTTAACCTCTTTCAGGTGCTTGTGTGCTGTATGTTCCCTTGGCCTTCTCAACAGGAGCCCTGTCCTCACGTTAAATACAGAACGCAGGGGGCGCTGCATTCCTAAACCAGACCTGACTGCTGCTCCCCTGGTGCATGTCCTGAGGAGATTTGTATTTTTGGAGTTTTTTAAAAGAAATGCCGTTTAGCACCTGTGTATCAGCAGTCGGTCAAGCTGCCCAGTCTCTGCCAAATCTGTATTTAAGTCCATACCTGTATGCTGCCACTCTGTATCATCTGTACATTTCTCTTTCCAGAAGCATTTATTATTTCTCTGCCAAATTCAGATGATCTTTTTTCTTTTTTTTTGCTTTGTAATGATATTGCTACAGTATTTTTCTTCTGTCTTTCTCTCCCTTTCTCTCTCTTACTCTCACTCTCACTCTGTTTCTCTCTCTCTCTTACTCTCACTCTCTCTGTTTCCCTCTCTCTTTCTCTCACTCTCTGTCTCTCTGTCTCTTATACTCTCTCTTTCTCTCCCCTTCTCTTTCTCTCTCTCTCTTTCTCTCCCCCTCTCTTTCTCTCTCTCTCTCTCTCTCTCTGTCTCTCTCTCTCTCTCTCTCTCGCTTTGTGACTGTATAATGCTGCCTCTTTCTGCTCCCTCACAAAGATGCTGTATGTTATTGTCACTGCAGCCACAGTCAGTGAGTCAGCAGTTTGGCAGCGGTGGAGGGGGCTCTGCTCTGGCCCCTGAGCCCCCGTTCTTTTTCCCCGTCATCCCCGAGCGGCCCATCTCCTTCTCACCCCCGCCGTCCTGCCCGCCCAAAGGCTTCAACGTGCAGCGTCGCAAGAGCACGTCCATCTTGGAGGCCCACACCCGACACTTCCAGCCAGCCTACCGCAGCTACGGCAGCAGCCTTCACCCCTTCTCTGGCATGGAGGGCCTGGAGCCCTCGCTCTTCTTGCTACCCAGCATGGCGGCCCAGAGACTGGCAGAGCCCCTGCACCTGCAGGCCCCGTCCGAGCCTCTGTACGGCTATAAGGAGCAGCAGGAGGAAGCCGTGCGCCGACTGAGCCTCAACCAGGCCACTTTGCTGGACCATTTCGAAAGCATGGCGGCGTATGGTGGCTACCCGTTGGCGGCTCATCAGCTCAACCAGTTTACCTTCCACCAGCATATGCAAGCCGCTGCCGCTGCGAGCCTGGCTTTTGAGCCCCCGCAGCCCAGTCCAGCCTACCTGCATCCTCACGTTCCTGCACACATGCGCCTTACCCACAGTCCGGTCCCACAGCTGACGCCCATAGGTGTAGCCCAGCCCGTCACCTCTGTGGCCCAGCCGTCTTATGACCAGTCTCACTCCTTCCCCCACTCTGCTCCTCCGGTATTGGCCCACGCTGCTGAACCTGCCAGTGCCTTTGAGTTCCATGTCCATGGCCTCCAGGCAGATCCGAATCCTCTGGCCTCAAGACTGTATCGAGCGCGCCGTGGATCTATGGATCTTAACCTGGAGGAGGCGGCCAGCAATTCCGCGCTGGTCAGTCGGCTTCAGCCCGTCACTGAGGAGTACAGCAGCTACGTGAGTCCGGAACTCCCTCTACCCCCAGGCAGCCTGCTGCTGCACGGACCCAAAGACCGCAGTCCAGAGCCGTCCAGTGACTCAGTGGTCTCCTCAGATGCCGGGGAGTTCAACTCGCCGCCCCCTCACACGGGGCACCATCACCCGGACGCCTCGGCTGCCCAGTCCATCCCACAGACCTCTTATTACGGGCCGGACACTGGCGCCGGTACCTGCGAGGGCCACCCGCCCAGTCAACAGACGTTTCTCTTCGTCCCGTCCTCGGAACTGCCTGGAACGACCAGCTCACACATCAGCATGATGCACAGCGCCTGGGCCAGGCAAATGCCTCTCCAGCCCGAGCTGTCATACCACGAGTCTGCCCTGGCACTTCAGGGATCTTCTTTGGTGATTACAAAACCACCTCGCTCTTATCTTCTTACCCCCTCCCCCTAAAAACACTCCCACTTTCTCTCTCAGTTACCCGATTCAGTTTGTCCCGTGGTTGTGGTTTTAACCCTCTCCAGCCATGCTTAGATGAATAAGAGACACAGGTGAACCTGCTTCCTCAGTCCCCTTTTCCCAAAGATGAGGTGTTTTGTTTTTTGTTGTTGTTATTTTTAAACAGCCAGTTGTGAGTTGTCCTTTTTTTGTGTTTTTGTTTTCCTGAAGTTCTTTGTAAGTAAGTAATATTTTGTGTGTATGTTCATATAATAAAAATATATGATGCATGTGTGTTTGAGTAAAGATATATGGTCTGAACACACTGTATATCTGTAACCTTAACATGCAAATCCAAAGTTCAGAGGGCCCCTTAGGGATGTGATACTGAAAAATATACGGCCAAGACAAAAGCTGTCAACACATAATATTATAATTTACAACTGTCATTTGGTTTATTTCGGATCTGGTCATTTTATATTCATATTCATGTTTGAAATGTTTATATTATTGAAATGTATGGAGTCCCAAAGAACAGGAGGATTTGTATTTTCAAACACACACACATACAACACAAATAGGGGGGTTGAACAGGTTTACTCAGCTAATTCATGGTCAGTTTAGTTGCTTGTAATGTTGCAGACTTTTTCCTCCTTGTTTTGTTTTTGTTCCCTTTTGGTTTAGTGTAAACTGTTGCTTTGGTAGAGCTGATCTCACGACATTGGCTGGAAATGGTTAAAACAGTCCTGTAAAAAGTGTACTTTCCTATTGTGTCTTTGTCATGGACACCTATCATGACTCCACACTGCTGGTATAATCAATTCCCAAACGGTTTCATATCTGTTAACCCTTAGAAATCTGACGACAGCACCATGCTGCAGTTCCATTCCCTGCTCTGAGTAGCTTTCCTTTTCAGTTTTTTTTTTTTTTTTTCTTCACCATCCTTTTTGCATCGTTTTATTTCGTTCTCTTCTTTTCCATTTTACTTGCTGGGCGTACTTTTTTGCTTGCCGTTTCTTGCTTCTAATAAAAAAAGGCTCTATTGATATGAGGCTGAGGGCTAAGGTAAGGCGATCCGCCCGACGCAACTATACTTGTGTGCGACTCACTCCGACAGGGGAGGCAGGTAGACAAGTATATTTGCCCGCAGCTTTCTAAGGGTTGATTCTGTCTCGATCGTCAGTGGTGGAAATGGGTTTAATCTAGCAAATGCAAAATCCAGATGTGTTCCAAGGTGCATTTTGTACATCAGAATCCACAGCAACACCAGACACAACCTGCTTCCCTCTGATAACAAGTCACCCAAGCTGCGAAATCATCTAGAGTTTCATGTGCATGAAGCCTTACTCACTCCCGAACTAACACAACGACAGTGTTTTGGATGTTTGTGTGTTAATGTGAAGGCATACACGAAGAGTGAAGGTTAAGCGGAGCGCGACTGTGGGTCCTCAGAGGGGTTATACTTTGTGTATGCATGTTAATCCAGTCACTGTGTGTGTGTGTGTGTGTGTGTGTGTGTGTGTGAGTGTGTGTGTGTGTGTGTGTGTGTTACAACTGCTGATGTAATCTGACTTACTCTTTTTCTCTTTGTGTTTGCATCTGTTTCCATCGCTACCATCTCTCTCTCTTTCCATATCGCTCCCATTTCTTTCTCTCCACCGCTCTCTCTCTCTCCTCCTGCCTCTGTCTCTACCCATATTTTAGCAAGGATCTGCTGTTCAGTCCAACCCTGCGGCTCCTCTGGTCCCCAGCAGCACCCAGTCCACACCCTGGCCGGACCCAGTCAGCCAACAGGTACGTCTTCTCTCTCCACACGCCGGCTGCTCGCTTTCCTCTTTTCCTTTTCGAGGACCGAATGGGCTAATCTGGGCGAAGGCGAAACAAATGCGCTCATTGTCCTTCAGACACATTCAAGTCCTTTTTTTTTCTCGTTTTGATCTCTGAATTCTCTCCTGCGTGTGAAAGCTGTGGACTCCAGAGGTGTCTCCTCTCTCTCTCTTACACTGTGTTGTATTTGTTTCTTGTAGTATGGAGGTTACTACGTCCCAGCGCTCCCTTCGCAGGTAGAGAAACCCCCCATTCCTTCCAGACACACTCTTCTCTCTCTCTCTCTCTCTCTCTGTTAATGAGCGCTCAGCTCTGCCCTCAGTCACAAATCACCATGAGTGAGACTTGCCAGTTAAGTGAAGCTATGAGTTGAAATGAAATGTATCAGTGTGTTTTGCAGAGGTAAGTCACTGGTGGTGTATTATTGCATTTTCTGGCCAAATGCCCTCTGATGTGTGCTGGTGCGTGGGTTGGGTTGTCCTATAATAATGATAAATGGACCAAGAAGATACCAGTCTTAGGTTGGATATGTTGGGTAAGATTACTTGGTAGTTGTGCTGCATGATGGAGGCACTGTAAGGGTGTATTATATATTAATGCGGCTCTTTGTTTCTGTCTTGCAGGCGCTTCCACAGCAGGTTTCTCTGGGTCCTGCCTCGCAGCCCAGTGTTCCTCTGCCTCAGCAGCAGCCTCCGTTACAGCCTGCCAGCTCAGGCCTGCAGAGCGTTGCCCAGACACATATCCAGCCTGGGCCTCCAGCTACCCAGGTAACACACACACACACACACACACATACACTCTTGCAGACTTAATCAGCAGCTTTCAGATTTCTCATTTTGTTCTTTACCAGAGGCAGAAGTATTTTAGGGATGTCCCAGATTCATGGATCATACATATTCATATTTAAAGACATCTTACATACTCAGTATAATATACATCTAATAAACTCAGACATTTAATTTACTCCTATGTAGTCAGTCATCTACTCACTATTGTGTGTGTGTGTGTAACAAAGTCATAAAAGGAATACATTAATGAAGGTGAACTGCCTTTCAGAGATCCAAAATACTTGAGAGGACCAAATAAACAAAAAGCCTTTAAAAAGACTTCATATAACAGAATTCATATAATTGAATATGCCCCTTAGGTTCTTTTTCTTACTGTGTGAGAGAATAGTTGCAAATGCAACATTTGGGGTCTTTCTGTATTAGTAAAAAGTTTAGTTATCATGGTGGTCCTAAACATCCCTCAGGTTTAAAGGCTCTCTCACATAGAACATAGAACAGTCTGCCTTGATTAGGGCCCTTTCAGATTGTTATAATTAACATTGTGTGTTTATCAGTGACTGTCTGCTTCACTGAAACTTTTTTGCTTAAGCTTATTTGTTCTAAATTAAGGTCACTTTCTGTACAGTGCTGCTCAATCATCTGAGTGTTTACCGTATCGTTACTGCCCATAAAAAACAGGTATCTCTGAAATGATAACTTCATATTAACTTTTAATGTAAGATAATGTTCTGAGTTCATTTTGGACCCAATACTGTTGGTCTATTCCTCCTGAAAGCTGCAATTCGAAGGGCAGCTGCAGTGTTGAAATAATGGCGAAAAATAAAGGAAATGAATGGTTTTCTTTGGACAGTGATGATTTGGTGCCAGCTTGTAAGCCATATTTTCACTTGTTCAGAGGAATAAAATCCTCTGCAAAACTCTCTCTTCGTTCTCCTTTGCTGTATCCTCTCAACTTCATACACTGTTCTCATCCTAATCAAACTGCATCCTGCGTTCTGTGTCTCTCTCTGACTTGCTTGCGATCTCTGCTCTGACTCGTCCCGTGGCATGCTGCCCGTGTGTGTGTTCTGCATGGTTGTCAGCAGTGTGCTAGCGACCTGAGTCCTCCAGCTCAGTCCCCGACGCCGTGTGCGGAGCGCCTCTTCTTCCTCTACCAGGCCGCACAGCTCGCTCTGGTGCAGGTACAGCATCAGCGCCGCGAGAAGACCTCTGTTCCCCCTTTAGCACTGTGTGCTCGTGTGTATTAACCCACTGTGCGTCTCACTCTGCCACAGTGCGTGAGGTCTGACTGCCCAGTGTCCGTATGGAATGTGTTTGGTGTGGTCTGGTGTTTGTTTGTTGTGTATTTCTTATTGCTAGTGTCGGTGTGTGAACGTGCACGCCTGTTTTGGCACTCTGAGTGGCGAGATCTAATCCACTGATTAGGACCGAGGTTTTTGTTGCGTGTTTGAGGTGAAACGGAACGTTTCGGTAAATTTGATCCCGTTACGTTCCAGGCATGGTGTCCCGCATGCGTTTTTTTCTTCTGGTAAATAGCCCTGCTTGGCTTTTTAAAAAAAATTTTATTGTTTTGTTTAAGTGCTAATTGGACGTTTTACCTCTCACTTAATTGGGCCCTCCAGTCTCCATTGCCCTCGCCGATCCAGCCTGTCCAGACCGACCCATTCCCACAGTCACCCTCCATCCTCCCAGCCATCAGCCTGACCTCGCTGCCCCTCTCCTATCTCCCCCAGCCCTCCACGCCTGGCCTGGGCTCCATGGCCTCGGTGGCATTGTCCCCAGTAACAGGGGTCCAGGGGCAGCAGCCGGTCCCCGTTGCAGCCCCGGCAGTGCTGAGCCCCCCAGCAGTGGCAGCAGCAGCCTCCGGGACTGTGCCGGCTGTGTCTCCTTCAGTGCTGCCTGCCAACATAGCCGCATCACCCTCCACGCCATCGCAGCCCCAAACGAAGCATCCTCCTCCTTCTCCTCTGCCGCTTGCCGCCACCGTGCCGACAATCCGCGTGGCCGCTGCCCCCACCCCTACCGAACAGTCTGGTCTAGCTTCAGAAACCCCATCCCAGGTACTTTCTGGAACGGATTCCCCCAAAACACCCCCAAACCAAGCTGAACGTTTTTTTATTTGTATTTTCTTGTATTTTGGTTGCAAAATAGTGTATTTTATCTTGGTTATCTGCTTAGACATTTGACATTGTGGTGAGCTGATAAGACTTTTTCTATGAATTAAACAAATCAGAAGTATTTTGGCTTTGTGCTGAGACTTAAAATAAAACACATTAGAAGTGTTGATTCACTCTCTACCTGCGTCAGTTTCACACTTTTATTATTTTTTTTTTCACCTCATTATTTGGGGCTTTGTTCTACGCCTGTTCTGTGATCTGAAGTCGTGCCACACTTATAGTCTGTCTGATAGTTTGTGTCTTCGTCCTCAAGCCTGTGCTGCTGTTAAGTTTTGCCATTTGCCGTTTCAGACATCTCTGACCGGATCCCAGACGGTGGATATGTCACAACTCCAACCTCCAACTGGACTCTGTGCCATCGAAAGGTGAGATTCATTTCCATGCCACTTAAAAAGTGATAATAACTGAATCTAGTGAATCTAACTCCGCAGTAGCTCTGCTAACTCATTTTTCCCCATCTGTGTTGTCCTCAGCAGTCATTCTGATGTGGCGTCTGGCCTGAGTGATGGGAATGAAGGTGTGACGGGTGGCAGGCACGAGGGTCGCCCGGCCAAACGACACCAGCGCAGATCGGTGCGCAGCCGCTCCCGCCACGACAAGATCACCAAAGCCAAGCTCAACGTGCTCAATGTAGGTTCACCGCACCTTCAGAAGTGACTGGGTGAGCAAGTGCAGGGCACCAACGTCCAACTTGAATTTGCTGGCGTTTGCTTTTCAGATCTCCAACATGGGCGACAGGGTTGCTGAGTGCCAACTAGAAACACACAACAGGAAAATGGTGACTTTTAAGTTTGATCTGGATGGAGATAATCCTGAGGAAATTGCTCAGATCATGGTATGTGCAGATATTATTATATTATGATCCCTTTATAAAGTACAGTCATAAATGAATGCCCATGATTGATCAAAATGGAATGAAATCCTGGGAACAGTGGAAATCCTGCCCTAATTTGGGGGGTTGATTTTGGTGTTATAATTAAACTTTGAACATGAAATTAGAAGAAGTGTAAATATTTTGTTTATGCAATACTGGTGCTTGGGTTAATTTTGGGATACTTTTTGAGTTGAATTCTCAGTGTGTGTGACACACTATGCCTGAAGTAGTGAGAGATTTGTTTGTATAGTATCTATATGTTTGTCAGTTAATGGGTTCTGTTTGAATTGTCTGTATTCTGTGGACCCACCAGGTTGAGAGTGAGTTCATTCTGGAGAGTGAGCGGGAGTCCTTCATCGAGCAGGTTCGAGAGGTCATTGAAACTGCAGATGAAAGAGGTCTTGAGAGGGAGGGCAGCCAGGTTTGTCAATATTGCAGACTGCATATGTGGTTCTTGCTTTAAGCTGTGGCTTCAGTTCAGGGCTTTGATGGTAAAAAGCTCCAGTTCAGAAATTGTGTTTTGAATTTAGTGTTAATTTTGCTTCTAACCAGTGACTCATGTCCTTCATGCCTTCCTCACACAGACCGTGAGCAACCCTGAACAGCAGATTCCTGTTACACACACACCTCTCCAGCCAGGTAGGACCTCCGGAATCCCTCATGGCTTTCTTTCTTTCCACTCAGATGAGATGATTTTGAAAGCTAACTACTCCGTTCTCTGCTCAGATGCCGGTGTTAGTGCCGCTACCCAGGTGGTGCACTCAACAGGCCGCAGGTTCATCGTTAGTCCTGTTCCTGAGTCCAGGCTGAAAGAGCAGTTCTTCAGCTCAGCCCAACCCACAGTCCCCCTCCTCGAGCGATCTACACCATGTAAGCAGAAATCTCAATGAGGTCTCACGGTGAAATAAGGAAATGTTGAGATTTTTTGCTGTTGCTTAACAACAGACTTTTGATAGTAAAGGAATATTCAGTTTTTTTTTCTAGTTGTTGCGTGAAATGTGTGCTTCTGAAACAAGATACAGTATTAAAACGTCTTCATAAGGGCTTTCGCCAGGACACAAATCTGCTTCCAGTTTTGAATTTATATTCACTCTGTTCTTTCGATATGTGTCATTTATTTTAAAGGGCTCATAGCATGCGTAGCCATGTGTCCTCCCTTTTTTATATAATTTTCTGTTAGTTACGTACACCTAGATAAAGGAAAATGCAAAGTAAAGATGGAAACACTTCCTAGCTTACAACATTTAAACCAGTATAGAACGAAGAAAGATTGTTTCTTCTTCTTTATCATCTTTATTGGGTCTCACCTGCAAAACTGTTGAAAGCTGCATCACTGCATTAGTGGTATAGCTTGTGCTTGGTTTTCTTGTTCTGTGTCCTGTGGAAGCCTTGGGGTGGTAGTTCTTTGCCAAAAGAAAAACAGACTGTTCTCTTAAATCTCACAGAAAGGAAGGTCTCAGACTGACATATGACTTGGTACTGATAATACTATAAAAACTATTATCACACTGTAATCCACTGTCCATTAATCCTGTGACTTCATGTCACAATGGGATATAATCTGATTGGTTTTGACCTCGTGGGCTGATTTTGTGTGTGTGTGTGTGTGTGTGTGTGTATGTGTTTTCCCCCGGCAGCGTCGGTGGGTGGGTCTGTCCTGGGTCTGTCTCAGTCGGCCTCTGCGGTCAGTTTGCAACAAGCCTTTGCGGAACTCCGCCAGGGCCAGTTCGACCCTGGACCCAGCACGGCTCCCCCTACCCTGCACACCTCAATGCCTCCGCTCTTACCTGCAGCCAACCTCCTGCCTGCCTCCCCCGCCGCTGTGCTCTCTCCTCCCCCTCAGCCCTCTGAGTCCACTGCCCCAGCTCCCCTCCCTCCCCAGTCCTCCCTCCCTCCTGCGGTTCCCTCCCTGTCCTCCCAGCCCCTACCCTGCTCTCAGGCCCCCCCACCTGTCAGTCAGCCTGCCATCTCCACGGTTCCCAGCATGATGACTCCGCCCTGCTCGGGATCTCCTCCCGTCGTCATGAGCGCTGCTTCAATGGCTCCTTCAGCTTCTTTTCCTCCATCGTCGGTCCAACTGCACGCCATCATAAACACATCAGTGCCCAGTACTGCAGCCCCGCCCCCTCACCCTGCTGCCATCATCAACAATGTGAACTGTCTTTCTGGGGGAGCGGCCGAGCAGCCTCCTCTCGCTTCCACCATAGCCCAGCTCAGTCCAGCTGTGGTCCTAACTACAGCCATCCAGTCGCCCCAGCTCGCCCCCTCGAATGTCCCCTGCACAAGTGTGCCCCTGGTCCCTGTCTCCGCTGGTCTGACCCAGGCGCCCAGCCTGCAGCCGGTCACCACCAGCATCCCTGTGGTGCAGCCCACCCCAGTGCACAGTCAGCCTCAGCCTTCCACACTCACCAACCAGAGCCACACACACTGCGCTGACTGTGATCTGGACTCTCAGAGCAAGGCCCCTGGCATCGACGACATTCACGCCCTGGACAAGAAACTGCGCTCTCTCTTCATGGACCTGGGTCCCGGCTCCTCCTCGGCACAGGCTGAGTCCGGAGCCCCTGAGCCCAGCGTACCCGGCACGTCCTCCCCCACCAGCTCCACCACCATTTCTGGCGCTCCCCCTTTCCCTCCCTCTAGCCTGCCTCTGGGTTTCTCTAGTCAGCCGGCGGGATCCCCTATGACCACCCCAGTTGCTTCTGCCACGCCTGCCAGCTATGGCCAGAGCACACCCTCCAAAGCACCATTGTCGAGACTGCCGGTGAGTGAAAATGATCGCCTGGGTGAGGGTGTCGTTATTGTTTTGTGTTGGGTGTTGACATTTGGTATTCACTTTTTTTTCCTTTCTCTATAAGCCTTTATAACAACATTCACTAGAACCACTAACTTTCTATGGAATGAGTATATTTCTGCTGTTTAACACATTTAACTCTTGGCACTTGCTTGTACACAAAATATGTGATGATGATGATGATTGTTATTATTGTAGAAACATATGTCCTTACACTTAATCACCAGAATCAGTATGTCATGAGTTAAAAAAGGGTTTTTCTAATCTGGTCCAGGAGTACTCCTGTCCTGTTTCCTGCTCCAACTACTCAACTGATAGACTGAGTTGAGTGGGTGTGCAGGACAGAGATACTCTAGGATCAGGTTTGGGAACCACGGCTTTCAAAAAAATAAATAAAAAATAAAACTGGACACCAGAGATCTCCAGAGAAAGTTCATAAATATATAATATAAAACCGTAATGCAATGCAATGCAGTGCCAGAGTAGCTGAAAGGCTGCATGCGGCCTGTAGGTGGCACAGTAGTCTCTCTGCTAGCGCCATGGGCTCAAGCGCTGTTGGTTTGATCTTCATCTTCGTTTCATCAGGTGTTGCCTGTCGGCTCCGAGCAAGCCGGCACGCCACCCACAGAACACCCACCACCCTTCCCAGGACCTTGTCTAACTCAGGTGCATTTTACTTCCCTTTTCTATCAGAGTGCTCCTGTCCATCATCTGCCTCTCCTCCTGTCCGTCTTCCATGTCTCTCTCGCTCAGGCAGTATGCCTCTTCTCTACCTTTCTCCAGTCCCGCTTTCCTGAACCACAAGTGAAGCATGAGCAGAGATTTCTAATCGGATCAGTATCAAATCAGTGCATGACATCACATTTCTGTGGACACCGTTAGGCGCATGACCTGTGATTCCTATTAACTCCGACTGGCTTCTCTCTGTCTCTCTCTGTCTCTCTCTTACTCTCTCCCTCCCCATAGAGTGAAGGAAACAGGGGGAGCAGTTTTATGGAATAATATACAGGACATTTGTTTGCATTGCTTTACGAAAGTTGGTGTCAATTTAGAACCAATATCTTTTTTGTTTTGGTCGTCGTGGTTCAGCTCGGTATGCTTATCATACCTTATGTAACACCCCGAAACACACAGAGCAGCTTTGTTTATCGTCAAGCTTTCAAGAAGTCCTGTATCTCTGCCCAAGGTGGTTTGCCCTTTACTGCAGTCTTCTCCTAATTCGTTAGACTGAAATGTGATGTTTTTGATCCAGTGCTCCCGAATAATGAGCCTCCACATAAAAGGAGTCCTGGATTCAAACCGTCTAGAATAAGTTTTTCAAACCCTAGTCAATGGTGCTCAATTAGAGCATTTAGTTTCTCTCTTTCAAATACGATATAGGAAATAAGAGAAGTACATTGTTTGTTCAGGGATCGGCGGATTTCTTGTGGTAAAAATGAATAAAATAGCTAACCTATTACGTGCAGATTCTATTTGGATAGCTCTTTCCTCCTGCTGAATTTGTGTGCAGTGCCATAAGTCGTTTGAGTGTGTGTGTGTGTGTGTGTGTTTGTGTGTATTGTGACTTTGTGGCTAAGTGGACCTGACTAATTGGTGAACATGATTATTCTCCAGTCCCAGCAGCCTCTGGAGGATCTGGATGCCCAGCTGAGACGGGCTTTGAGTCCTGAGACTGTGTGTGTTAGCAGTGTCACGCATCAGGTACACAACACACACACACACACACACACACACACACACACACCCCAACACACATACTGGGAGAGTGGACAAGACCCTGGCTTACTCTTGGGTACTTACGTGCCGTATTGTTGCTGAAATACCAACACAAAAATGCCAGTTGCCCTTTAAAGTGTGAGAATATTTTAGTGTGTGTGGACCAATAGAAACGGTTCTGGTTTATTTTGAATAAAATGTATGTGAACGTACGTGAATGCAGGCGCTTTGAAATCTGCAGCTCGGAGATGTAAGGTTTAGTTGTGGCTGCACTGATATGTACAGAACATGCCACGGCTCTGTAAATGACAGAACGGTCACTTTACCCTTTACTTTACTTTCACACATGTATAAAGGATGGACTGTTTTGGTCTATTTCAAAATATAAAATACCACAAAGTTCCCTATACAGTTGCATAACTGTCCAAATACACGATGGGTTATGTTTGATGTACTTGTGGACAGAATGTGTGAACAGTGTGTAAGCGATTTCTCTGCAGGTTTGGATACAAATGCCTTTGTAAACTTCAAATGAATACAAGCTCACAGACACCACTGTCCCAGACTTGTTTCCATGTATTTACAGGACCCTCAGTGCAGACACTGTCAATTTGATGATGTACCAAATACAAAGAAACACAATTTTGTGAAACATTTTATGTAGTAGTCTAAAGAACTTCATTCAGTTTTACCAATCGATAAACAGTTTAAGTGTCCAAATACTTTTGGGGCTTCTGTATATTATAGCACTGTATTATGGTGTGACTGCTCGGTGTGAAATGATATAATTCTCTTCCTACTCTCTTCTCTCTAGTCTCCTCACACCGGGATGCCTGCTGGAGGGCAGCCAGGTACACGACCCCACCCCCCTTCACCTTAATATTTAATATTTTATAGTATTTTATTTTTAAGTGAAGTATTTGTAGACTTAGATATATTTACAAATGTATAGGTTAACTTGTAATCCTCCCTTTTTACCCTCACTGTTGATCTGTCTTGAGTGCTGCTGTTCTGTTTTGTTCTATGTAGCACCGATGGTCCAGGATATATTTCATCTCACTGTGTACTGTGTATATGTCTGAGATGACAGTAAAGCTTTACTTTGCTTTACTTATGACTGAAACTTTAATTAAAAAGACAAAAAAAGCGGAAGCATTTACTACTAGAGCTTTATTTACTCCGTTTGACTGTCAGAACTGTTACCATAGAAAAAAAGGTCATTTGATTTGTGAAGACAGCATTGCTTAATGTCCACCCAAACATAATGTTGATGCTCCTCTTTCAGTTCCATTTTCTCTGGATGGGGAACCAGTAGCCACACCTGTAGCTGGAGGCTTTCAACTGGGCCGATTCCAGGTAAGAAATCTCCTTGTTCATGTAACTTACTTTACATTTTTGCCTTTGTGTTGTTCAGTCATGTGTCTATTGTAACAGATCTTTTTCTTTTTTTAAAAATTAGGATAGTCCATAAAGACTTCGGTTTGTATCTGCCAGTGGTGTCGGTGTTGATTTTGGTTCACTTTTAATCTTCCAGGTGTTGCTGGCGCCGGACGACTCTTCCCTGCAGGCTCCCACCACCTCCAGTGACTCATCTTCCTCTACCACCTCTTCATCCACCTCCTCCTCCTCCTCTCCCTCCAGCCTCTCCAGCCCTGAGAACACGCTGCACAGGGCCTTATCTCCCCTTCACCAGTCAGGAGGAGACGTGGTGGACGGCCTTCCTCCTGCACCACCCGGCCAAAAGGCACCTTCTCCGGAGCCCACCACCATCGGCCGCTTCCAGGTCACCACCAGGGCCGACACCAAGGTGGGTCGTTTTTCAGTGAGACCGGCCCCAGACGACACCCCTGCTCTCGCTCCGGAGTCTCCAGAACCGCAGCCTCAGAGTCCTCCTGCGGTGGGCAACGGCCCCGCCCTCAGCCCCGAGGGCAAGAGCCCGGCCAGCCTCAACAACTCCTTTAACACCTACTTCAGCAGCGACAACGACTCCGAGTTTGAGGACGAGGACTTCAAGAGAGAAGTCAGCAAGTTACGAGAGAAGTAGGTTTTTAGTTTTGGATGATATGGCTTGTATTTATTTAATTTTTTTGGGGCTAATATATAACATCACGTGAAGACATTTTAACGATACATGATCCACATTGTTATAATTTTCTTTAGATTTAAAGTTGGAACACAATAACGCAGGAGGGCTATAATAAAGCACATACTTTTCATATTTTATTTAAAAAGTAAATAGTATAAATATTGAGAATGTACAGAGACTTTTTCTGTGTTTTGCATTCTGCACTGTGCTAAGTTTCGTTTAACAGGGCTTTTAATGCTCTTTTTCTGATGGATCATGGTGTTTTTCAGTCTTTTGGGTATAAATTAGCCAGTATGTACTGTCATACTGCCCCCCTCCTCAACCTTTTCGTTGTGTGTACGTTTAATGACAAACGGCCTGGTAGAAGTGTACTAAAAATGTACTTGTTTGCAATATTAGTATGTTCTTCATATTTAGAGTATTCATTCTTCACTGTGGTGACAGTGGGGTGGGGGCTCTCTGGTCACTAGATGTTTTCCTCATTCATAACCTCTCTTTTGTGTACCGTCAGGCACATGATTGAGAGTCAGGCCCTCTACACGCGACAGAAAGAAGAGATCGATGCCCTTTTCTCCCGGATGGGTAAAGCCCCACCCGCCACCGTGAACCCGCCCGCGGTGACCCTGGCTGGCCGCAGAAGGCGACCCACCAAGAGCAAAAGCAGCAAGTCCAGCCGTGGCAGTTCACAGGGCAGCAAGAGCCCACTTCAGCCTGGTACGTCCTCTCAAACTGCCTCAGCATTATGTAATGCTCTGGGGGCGAGCTCTGCCTTTTGCAGACTAAAAGTTTTTTGCCTCTTTTACAATGCTGTCATCTACTATCTCCTACTATCTTTTGTATCATATACATATACACAACCTACACAAATCATGTTTTGTATAGTGTACAGTTTTTCATATTGTTGTATAGTTTTTATTCTATATGTTATGCTGCTTCTTTTCACTTGTACTCTAACAATGCAAATAAATTAAGGACTAATAAAGGGTTGTCTTATCTCATCAACCCCCCCAAAACCCCTTATAATAACACCAGAATAATCATCAGAAACCATAACACCTTTTTCGAAACCAATTTTTCATGCTGATTTCAGATTAGTTTTTTTCAGTCACATCAACCTTTTGAATTATGAGTAATATTAGATTTGCAATAGACTTGCATGTGTTTTTTTTTATTAAACCGCAGGCACCAATCAAGTAACTGTTTCGATATTTTCATTGTGAAGTCAGATAGGCGCACCCTGCGGCATAGATATAATAATCAGTGTCAGTCAGATACCACTGTTTCTTCAAAAACGCCCAGCATATGATTATTATATAATAATTATACCAACTATCATGTAATATATAACGAGCTTCATCACAAAAACTGTACGTGCAGGAAAAACTAAACACAGATTTGACATCAGCATGAAAAACTCTACAGAACCCACATAAACTGATTTCTGATGATTTTGACCTGTTGACCTGTGTAATCAGTTGCTGCTGCATATTTGTGTGTGTTTCAGCGAGCAGCACTTTATCGGCGCAGAGCGCCCCCTCGGTGTTCCCCCCACAGCAGACCTTCCTGGCCCCCGGAGGCCTGGTCGATGCAGGAAGCAGCCCTCTGCTCCAGCCCTTCAAACCCTCTCCCTCCAGTGAAAACCTGTACTCCGCCTACACCAGCGATGCCACACTGTCCGCCCCCAGCCTCTGTGTAGCCACGCAAGGTACCATTGCATTTCTTGCAAGGTTTTACTGATGTGGTCTGTTTTCTGGTCATTTTTGAATCAACTTGGATCAGTTTCAGCTTTCCGTCATGGTTTCAATGGGCAAAGTCAAACATATTATATATAATTTCATCATATACCAGTTGGTGTTAATTGAGTATGCATGTACTTATCCCTATCCCTTCAAACATTTTGGCCTTTCGCCAGTTTGCCTCATTATAAATCAGAAAAGAAATTGCTTATACAGCGACTTCACAGACACACAGAGACACAAAGATAAGGACAATATAAAATATAATATGAAGTCAGAATAAATACTCTGAAAAAGTTTGCATTTGCAGTTTTTGATCTCAGTAAGCTTGCTGAACTGCTCCATGTTAGTGAGCCTGTTGCTCTTTTCTAGAACTCATCAGTGCATGTGTTGTTGTGAGTGTATCAGCTGCACAGATGCCACTGTCTGCAGGGGGCGCTGTTGCTTGCCTCCTCCACTGTGCAGTACAGCTCTATGCTCTCCTTTTCGCCACAACCTCTCTCTCTTTCTCTCTCTCTCTCTCCTTTTCTCTCTCTCTCTATATATCTGGAGCTCATGGCTTACTGACCTCTGTTTCCATTCTTACTGTGTATTTGTATACGTCTCCTTCTACCTCTCTTTTTCTGTACCTCTGTTTCTCTTTTCTCTCTCTCTCTCTCTCTCTCTTTCTTTCTCTCTTCCCTCTTTTTCTGCCACAGGCTGTGTAAAGTTCAGCTGTGGGTCGGAGAGAGTGACCTTCAAACCAGGTGGCAGAAGGACCCGTTTTCTGAGTACGCCCTGCTTGGCTCTTTGTGTGTAACGCTTTTCCTTTGTCTCTTTTTCTACACTCTTGACTCGTGTTCTTGTGTTTGGGAGCAATTCTGACTGGCACCATCTCCAAATACTCAACATTCACCACTAAACTTTAATGCTCATTCAACATCAATGTAACATAAAAAAAAAAGTTTTCCACCATCTATATAACAGAACAAATTTGGTAACAGAAACTATACTTCGTTTTTGTGTAAAACTTGCCCGTGATTTACTCAATGGTGGGGGAAACATTTCATTTACATGTAACTAAATGCATTTAATTAAGGAGGCGTACAGTAAATGTCATTAATGCAGTCTTGTGGCCTGGAAGACCAGTTTATTTTTCTCTGCTGGGATTAGTTTTATGTGGCAACAAATATTTTAATCTTCTATAAATGTGGTAAATTACACACACAAAAACGGTTACCTTTATAAACCATGTTGCTGTGCACCAGTTTCAACAAGTAACAAACTTTTATTTATCTGGCCAAACACTGACTAGTCAAGAACAAGCAGTTCAGACAGCACAGCAACCTGTCCGGGGTTGCCAGATTGGGCTGCATCCCCTGAATTTTATGCCTTCATCTTATAAAAATAATTCTTACTACTGATTGTTTAAATTGCATTTTAATATTTCAAAGTGTTTTATACAATAATACAAAATTTTCTTTCAGTGTTTTTTTTAATTGCTTTACCCTTTATTACCGTAGATTATTCACAATGATATTTATTAGATTAAGTTATATTCAAAATGTAAAATATTCCATCGCTGCCCAAAACACGACATTTCTAGTCTGACGGTGTTCCAGATTCACAAAGTGCTTCACCTAGTTTTAGCCCCCTCTCCTGCCCACCCCCACCCCCCGCATCTTCCATGACCCCACACTCCCTTCCACTGCTGCTCCGAAATGGCTGTCCCCCAAATCCAAAACCACCAAACCCATTGTGTATTTCCCCCCTCGACCGTCTGTAAATGCAGGGGAACTCATTTAGACATCGCAAATCCGCTTTTGCCACGTAACGTTTCACCACCCATTTAACCAGCACCTAATCTGACCAATATATTTTTCATTTGAAGCTCCTCACACCTCAGACCTTCGCGGTATTCTCAGTTTTCTTTCTGTAAATGAGTTATCATTATTAAACTTACCTTGTGATTATTTTGTAACTGTGAATTGTATGAAGATAATCTTTGATTGTACATTCTGGCATCATATTGTTGCTAGTGGTTGAAAATGTGGGCCTTCGTTAGTTGATGTCATGGTGCTGTATGATGTAATGATGCAAGGCCACTAAAGCCCAGGAGCTCTAAAAGCTTAGACGTTGCCGTTTTCACTCCAAACAATTTTCAAGCACATTTCAAGCTTCCTCTTCCTCTGCAGTCAAGAGTAAACAAAGACAAATAATGAGTCAAATGATTCATGCTCTCATTGACTTCTTCTAATCTGAAATGTCCACGTTTTTTAGGGAAGAGAAAGTCAGGCTGTTCCTCCACTTCTTGCTAAAGCTCAGTGGAGCGACTGCAGCTTGTGTTTTCCCCAGAACTTTGAATTAAAAGTCAAAATGAACACACTATGAATGTGAAAAATCTTTTAACGTTTTATGTTCTCTACATGTTGATTCTGAAGTGCTATTGTGATACATTAATTTGATCAGACAGTTGATTTCAATTCATGTCTGAATGAATGGTTTACAGGAATAATTTTTAAAAACAGTATCATTTTTAGAAATATTTTGAAGTCTAAACGAAGTCTGTATAGTACGACGGCATATTAGGGCCATTGTGGAAAAAAAAACAAAAAAAACAGGGTGGGGTGAGTAAAATTACAAGAAAAAAGTCAGAAATTCTGAGATTAATGTCATATATTTGCATGAAAAAACTCTGATATTTTCATATATTGTAAAGTCATAAATTTTGCGACAGTAAAGTCCAAATTTTCGAGATTAAAGACGTAAATTTACGAGAAAAAAGTTGGAGATTCTCTGATATTGTAAAGTCATAAATTTGCGAGAAAGAAAACTCAAAAATCTTCCGAGATGTAAGTAGTAAATTTACGAGATGAAAAAGTCGGATATTCTATGAGTTTAAAGTGGTAAATATACGAGAAAAAACTCACAAATTTACAAGAAAACAGTCAGAGATCCTTTGAGATAAGAAAGTCGCAAATTTGCGACTTTAAAATCTCAGCGAATCTCTGTGACTTTTTTCTCACAAATTTGCGACTCCCCAACCCCGTTTTTGTTTTTTTTTTGTTTTTTTTAACAATGGCCCTAATACGCCATCGTAGTACAGTCTGTATATCTGCATTTGATTATTAGGGCTTGAACATGATGTTGATTGCATACATCTGGAAAGCAGTGGAAGGCACTTTTACTTATTTTCGGGAGACGAAACACCGGGCTCAGTTTCATACTTTATATCTTTACATTTCAAAGTAGGATTGGAATTTTATTTTGACTAAAATAATGTGAAAACCACAATAAAACAAACCGCCAGTTGAGTCCTAATGTCTGTATCTCATCCAGGCTGGGCGACACGTGGGCTTTGGCCTATTTAATGGTGGGGGAAACACTGTTACCAGCCTGGACTTGAGTTTAGCTCTAGGGTTGCATGTAATGATGCACTCCCTGTAATGCATTGTGTTGGAGGTTTAGTGACTTTTAACACTGACTCTCTTCAATCCCATGCTTCTCTCCATGCTTCAGGGAAGATGGTGAAAAAAGTGTGCCCCTGCAACCAACTCTGTAGTAATTATCTCTCTCTCTTTTTTACGCCCCCTTCTCCTCCTCCCTCTCCTCCTCTTCCTCCTCCTTCTCCTTCACTCCCTCACTTCCTATTCCTCTCATTTTCTCTTGCTGTGTGTATGTGTGTGGTGTGTGTGTATGTGGGCGTACACACATTGTGGCCTGTTGAAGCTTGAGCCGCTGGGCACTGCTAAGCTCTCAGGCTGACTTGAGCATTTCTCTGTTCTGATGACCCATTCATGTGCTGTAAATGTGTTGGGTATCTACCTGAACCGGTCTCTTCTCATAAGCACCCATCATTTATCCTCTAAACTGTAAAACCTAGCGGCCCGTGAGCCGACGCCCCCCGCCGGTGGACTAGGCAGTGACGCGAGTCTGCGTTTTGTTTGGGTGAGTTGCTAACGGTTTCCAGGCAGGAATTCAGGTCAGCCGTGGCAGCGTGTGTGTTTTCTGCGCGAGTGTGTATGTGAGCATGTGAGCACTTTCCTCGCCAAAACACTTGAAGAGACTCAAGGCAGCTCTCGGCACACGCGTCACCGCAAGACCGCTCCTTTCCTAGCGCTGCTCATCACCGCGGCGCGGCTAATGCATTCTAAATGGACCAGGCTGAACCCTCATCCCATTACAACCAAGCCAATTTAAAGCCCCTGACTCCCCCGTCTCCCTGCACTAACCCTTATTACCTTAAGACACTTGCACTTTATCCTATTAGGATGGAAATCCTCGCCCATTACAGGTATAATGAACCCCGGCTGATTCTGACCCAGCTCTCGCCATTTATTTACTTAATTATTAAACACGAGTCGCGCTACTAACCTTTAACTAACATTCTCCTCATCAGGGCTGGGTATTGCTGAAATATTTAAGACATTAATGCCAGTATGATACCATCATTTTGATAACAGATTCCCGAGTAACACTTCTTAAATTACAAACTGTTAGTAGGTGTGGTTTAATTAAAGCAGAAATTACTACAGACAGGGTGGCGGACCAATCAGGAAGTGCTGGTGTTAAAAATATGCATACAGCGTGCAATTAGACGGCCAGTCAGTGGTCTAGATTTTATAACACGCATACTTGGAGGCTTATGGAGGCTAGACAGGCTACTTAGGTGTTATGCTGTTTTAATTTTTCAGTAATAGTTAGTGTTTTTCAAATAAATAGTTCAGTCATGACCATAAAGGTACTAAGCTTCAAGACCCAGCCCTGCTCTTTTATTAAAAGCCCAGTCTGAACTAAAGCGCTCTGCTCAGTGTTAGACAGTCGTTGCCGAATAAAGTGCACAGGCCAGACCTCTGAATGTCGGCTGAACGCAAAATGAATGGAAGTCATCCAGTAAAATGCTGAAGTCAAGCTCTGCGTGCAGCTTCCCTCCCGCACTCCCTGTAAGCATGGCTTTGCTCTGGACTCCATCCCCCAGAATTCCACTGGTGCTTCAGGCTTGGTGCACTGAATGCGCCTCTCTGTCTCTGCATTTGTACTGCTGCTCCATCGGAGGCCTTTTCTCTGCCCTGGACGCAGACTGTCGTTTAATATCAACTGAAATTGTGATTTCTTCTGTTTTCCTTCTCAGCAACCAAACCGTGCACCAGGTTTTCATTCCGAAATACCAGTGGCGTTCATTGTTTTGGTTTCGCCTTTAATTTTGCATATTATTTTTCCACAAATGCATCAACACACAAGACATGGACATTTAAACAGGGCAGATGACTTGCATGTTTGGTAGTTATCCTCAGACATGTCTGAAAGTGCTCCTGATGATGCACTGACTGCAGTTTTCTCTGTACAGAGCTTTGGGTTTGAGGGTATGAGAGGAAACATTGGCTGTTTTTTTTTTTCTTTAGTCATTCTAATGGATAAATAGTACACGCCCCGATTTGCTGACAGCAAAAATCAAATCTTGCAATTCCTACAACTGCTAATTGAGAAATAGTTACAGTGCCTTACTGTCAATAACCAGACTTGTCAGAGGAGAACCTTGTTTGCATAGAAAAGAACCAAAGTCCATATTAATGGCAGCAATCCATTCTGAATTTGAGTCATCACAGTTCATTTAAGGTTAATGCAGTGAATCTTAACATAGAATTCCATCACCATTTGTTGCTCTTTGGCTCCCCCTAATGTCATAAGAAGACCGCTGTAGCTCACAGCACCCCTGCCGTGGAAAGTGCGAGTTGGAAGCCTAACAGAGATTAACTGTAAATCCAGACGGTGGTGTCTTAACTCTTTCACCATGCCCTGTTTTTCAGGCTGGAGTCAGACAGATAAAAATGCCCCTTTAGCCTCAGAGCGGACTCTCAGGTGCTCCATAGAGCCTCTTACTGCCATGACAATACCATACACATGTGAACTGATATGTATATGAAAATATACATGAACACATTTGACGTGGTCTTTGTGGTTTGACTATGTCACTTCAGTTTATTTACTATGAAACACTCATAAATGACTTCCCCTATTTCTTTCTTTCTTTCTTTCTTTCTTTCTTTCCGTCTCTCCCGTCTTCGTCTCTCCTCTTACAGGGACGAGCAGCACCAATACGGTGGGTGGACCAGGGCCGGGGCAGAACCAAACCCAGCCGCCCGCCACTGCGCCCCAGAGCCGCAAGGGCACGTTCACCGACGACCTGCACAAACTGGTGGACAACTGGGCCAGGGATGCCATGAATCTGTCCCAGGGCAAGAGGGGCTCCAAGCATCAACAGCAGGCCCCCTCTCAGGGCCATAGCTTTGATGTAAGACACTGCCTTCTGGTTCTCAACCGCAGTCCTTAGAACTTCAAGACCACTTATCCATTCACTTCTTATTTTGTAATGTTCTTATTTCTAAAGCAGTGGTTCTCAAGCCTGGTCCTGGAGTACTTTCCTTCCAACCCCTCGCCTCTCCCTGCTCAAACACGCCTGACTGAGCTTAGCAGTTAATTACCAGGTGTTCTAGTGGAGCAGTAGGGAGATCAGCAAGCTGTGCTGGAATACTAGCCCTTCATTTACCACTCAGAGTACACAAACCCTTCACACGCGTTTTATTTTTCCCTGCTCTAGACAACCCAGTCCACTCAGGATGGGCTTAATTAGCTGAGCTGGATTACAGCAGAGAAAACTCCAGGATATGCAGGGCATGGGGACCAGGACTGGGGACCAGTGTTGTGCAGTGCCTGATTGAGCTTTTAAACAGCCTGATAAGTGTTAAGCAAATATACCCTGAACGGGGTCCTTAGGACTAGGACTGGAACTGTTTCAGTACTAAACCAGATTGATATCTAAATACTCAGCACAATATTTTATTTACAAAATCATAATTTTATATATATAAAGCCATGGAAAAAAATAAGAGACCACTTTTTTCCTGTTCACTATCTCTGTCTGTCTCTGTGTGTGTGTGTGTGTGTGTGTGTGTGTGTGTGTGTGTGTGTGTGTGTGTGTGTGTGTGTGTGT
>JBBPCY010000130.1:32491747-32502726 GCA_037974405.1 Brachyalestes nurse
AACTCAGAGTGTATCAGTAAACTCTGGTTTCAGTAAATATAAACAGTGTAAAACAGTCTAGAACCGGTGTTTGTTCTACACACTCGCTTGCTGCTCTTTCTCTCGGCGCTGTGCCGCTCGGCCTCTCTTCGGAGCCCCTCCCTCTGTGGGTTTTCCCCACCCACTTGTGGGCGGAGACTAATCTGAACGTTCTCCTGTGTTGAAAGATCTTGTGCTTTTTCTGTTTGTTCCCAAGAGCTAAAATAATATAAATTTGTTCTTGTTATTTATGTTTTTGTTATTTATGGTCATGTGTTGTCAATTTTAACCCCCAGTTGTGGTTATTATTATTGTTACACGATTTGTAAATTACAATAACTTTGGTTCCACCAAACAAAGCTCAGCATGACGTCTGACACCTCGAGCATCAACACCGTCTGAGTACTTCACCATATTTGCGCTGACAGAATGAATCTGTGTTGCATGTGTGCTACGGGTTAATGTTTAGGAGTTTAGAGGTATGTTAGTGGTTCCAGAGGGGAAACTGAAAAAAATGTCTTTGGTTAGAGAGCGACTATGGTGTGCGATGTGCTTGGCAGACGTAAACTCGGCCCATCATTCTCAGTGCCTTTTCGGAGGGCGCGTGATGAAGCCAGTCTTAGTTGCCCCGGAACATACTGGTAAGTTCAGCTGTCGGAGTCGCCCACAAAAAAGCAGACCTGTTCAGAGCCAGGGCTGGACGAGCGTGAACTGGGAGGCTGCTGAGGGCTGGTGGGTAAGTCCCAGCCGTAACCGTGGAGATCAGCAGCCGAAAACGGCAGCCGTCCATCGTGCTCCGTTACCGGGGGCTGCAGGTCCAGCGACGGCGGCCCACTCACACACCGCCGCATTGGCATCCCACTACAGAAAAAAAATTAGCTTATAATAACATCAGGAGCTCATTAGCTTATGGAACAAGCTGCATAGCATGTATGGAAATATAATTTCACACAATTGAGGCCTCGTCCACACGGACGTTTGAATCTTGGATAAATGAACGCGCTCTGAATGCCACAGTTTTTGTAGTGTTTTGTATCTGAGCTTGATTGGCGTTACACTGGCGTTCGTCTGACGCTGTTCAACTCCAGTCTGCAGCCCAATGTGTAGTTTCGTGTCTTCACCTGTGGGGGCAGTAATTATTCTCTCCAGATTGTTTACGTGTTGGGATTCGTAGTTTTACGTTTTCCTTCAAAACTTGATTTGTCGCGGTTCCTGGAACAATTGAATCATGGGACATATTCAGTCCTCCAGAATGTCACCCGAACGCCATGTAAACGCAGTACCGGCATTTTCTTCGCGTTCGTCAGGATTTTGGCAGAAATTGACGCCAAGAAATTGTTTCATGCAGCGTTTTTTTGACGCCATCAAACACGCAGCCGACCGAGTGCCGGGGCTGAACCCCCGTGTGGACGCTGTGATTTACTCCAATGAGCAGAAAAACGTCCGTGTGAACAAGGCCTTAGTCTTCCCTGCTTTAAACTCCAGTCTGATACCCAAGCAGATAAAACGTTCCACTTTCTATAATGGCTTCTACAATGGAGACACTAATGGAAGGTCCAGTCTTCCAACGTGTGTGTGTGTGTGTGTGTGTTAGGACATAATGTGTTTGGGGTTTAAGTTAAATATGAATACCAGGAAACACTGTGAAATAGTGCTTAAGCAACTTTTCTTTCCTGGAAAATATTACACACTTAACCTTGCATTTAGCCTCATGTTTGTTTGTTTTTCAGAGGGGGGAAAAAAAAGGAAAAAATTCCACATACACTGGATAATCCAGTTATTCTGTTCTGCCCTGTGAGTGCAGTTCAGCTCCTGCAGCTGAAACAGCCGTGGTGCACAAATTCCTTGAGCAGATTTAAACTGCCTTGGAATGCCACTATACAATAAAAATACTTTAATAACACCAGGAACGCTTCAGCTGATGGCATGTCAACATGCTGTGTGTGGAAATATCCTTTTATAATATTTTTACCCTCTCACCTGCCCGGTTCTGGAGAGGATCCTTTCCAAGAGTGTCTGTAAACGCTTCCCATCACCTCGTAAATCCAGCGTGCGTCCGCAGGCACCTCGGGAATCCACTCCACAAACCTGCAAAGCACGCCTTCCATCAGATCAGTCCGATAACAGACATGTTTTAACGCTTACAGAAACTTCACTATGGCTCTTAATGATGAATTTCTGAATTGTATTGAAATTCTAAATGGTTGGTGGAACTCGCCTTCAATCCAAATTTAAATTTAAGGAGCACATGAACGACACTCTTTGAATTCATTCATTCATTATCTGTAAGCACTTAATCCTTACTAGGGTTGCGGGTATCCAAAGTCTAACCCAGGGTCTATGGGTGCGAGGTCTGGGTGGGGCGCCAGCCCACTGCAGCGCGCACACACACACCATTCACTCACACACTCACACCTATGGTCAATTTACAATCCTCTCTTTAAATTATTGAATTAAAATTGGATAAAAAAAGATCAGTGGAATAGAGAGGATCCACCAACATGATGTGTTTTAGCTAAAGGCTAATGTGTATGAGTTACTGAATAGCCCATATTCAAACCACATACTTATTTACTGCAATTGTGTTAATATTCATGGACAGGTCTACTATCAAAACAATTATAGGATATAAATTCAGATATTGTCATATTTTCCAAAAATAAGATGTGTTTATCCTAATATACAATATTAGATTTACATAAAGTACCAATCTGATTTTCTCATTTAAAAGGACAGTAAAAGTGAGAAGTAGCCTTGCAGTGACCGTTGTGAAAAGACAAGCTTGCAAACGACCTTCCTGTTGTATCTAAACCCACTCTGCTTGATAACCCTTAGTGGATTTCTGTAAATACAAACTGTCTGAAACCAGTTCTTAGAAACGTACATAAAGAGATGCTCATAAACTGTCACCAGGTGGCGAAATAGCACAGGACAGCGGCTGGGATGGCTGACTGCTACTGTTTGTGCTGCATGTATGGCATGTGTGGAATGTGAGAAGGTGATTATGTGGACGCAGTGCTCGTACCTCTGGACTACTGAGTACGCCGACTGGACCGGCAGGGTGCAGGGCATTAGCATGTAGGAGGCCACACGGACTGGCAACAGATCAGTGAGCTGGGAAAACAGGCCATGTTTCTCCCTGCACGCTTCACAGAACACTACACACACACACACACACACACACACACACACACAGTTTACACACCTTTAGACCAATACACAGGACTTTTCTTCCTCTGGTTCAGGCTTGTTCTGCTCTAACTGGAACGAGTTCGGAAGTGCAATAGTACACTAAGGAGAATATGGAACGCATGTTAATATGTACAGTACTGTGCAAAAGTCCTGAACCCCCTCTCATTTCTTCATATTTTGCTAACAAAGAGCCAGACTTTCTTGTATTTTAATTAGGGTGTCATGATTATAGATTTTGAAAGCACGATTATCGTCTGGAAAATAATCACGGTTTCACGATTATCATGATTATTTCGCATGTATTCATTTCACAATGTAGACAGTCTCATTCCTTAGAAGTTTTTACCTTTTATTTACTGCTGTCTTATTTAAAAAAAAAAAAAGACGTCTTGAATACGTCCCTCTGTATTCTTGGGGTATCCAAAAAACTGCCATATGACAAACTTTCATCGCTTCTTTGGTGGAAATTCAGATTTTTCCTCGGCTGTTGTTTAGTGCGGTCAAGTGAGCCATCATTCACTGATTGTACTGTCTGTGTGTTTTCCGTCCCGCCAATCTGTTGATAGCCTTGTTATAATCTACATTTTTAAGAGCGCCAACAGAAATGCGGTGTTGAGGAGCATTTACGATTAATTAAGCCTGCCATTTTAGATTCAAATTATAATCCAGTCATTAAGACGATTCATTTACAGTGTATTTTAATAGACTCATTTTTTTTTTATTTCAGATCCCTTACAAATACAGTTGTAAGCCATTACCTTTCTTAATTGGCATGGGAAGGGTATTGACAAGCTGCTCGTCCAACCACCAGTGGTGCTTCCTCAGGAGGCGGAGTCTCCGCAGCATCCATTCTTTTGTGGATTCCGTGACGTCCGAGTTATTGCCGCCGGAGCAGCAGCAGGTGGGCGTGTCCTTCGTCAAGACGAGGTCTGCAGTCGGACACTCCGCTCTCAACAGGTCTGAGGGTCACATGATATTGTGTCTGATTCAGTACATACCTTACAACAAAAAAAATATACCTTTCCACAGACCCTGGACCACAGACTGTGTTTAATAAAGAGAACTCACTGTTGTTCTTGAGGAACCGGAAGGCGTCTTTGTACCCACTCTGACACATTTCTGCCAGAACCTGCACCACAAGAGAAAACACTTCAGACTCACAATACTGGGCTCAACATACACAAAAGCCAAAAATTATTCAGTCCATATATCATTAAATTCTCATTTTAGAGCAAATTATGCTTTCAAATAGCCAAAAATGTTAAAAAGGTTTTGAAGAGATAACAATGATATAAAAATAACAAACTCAGAATTTTCCCATCAATTAAATGAACCTTTCAGTTCCTGTATGGAACTCCAGCCCTTAATAGAAACAATCAGAAATCGAATGTATCTTGTTTTATACCACTTGTAGTCAATCAGGCAAATTGTGCTTCTTCAGTTTAAACTGCGAGAATAACTTTGTTAACAAACACTAGAACTCAATTGTCACCCAAAAGCCCAAATGTCACCAAAACATCTCTCAACCTGCATTCAGCTCTTCATTAAGGTGGTTCAGACTTGTGTGTGTGGTTTAAGACTCACAGTATGACTGAATGTGAGTTATAAAACTGAACAAAATTGCAGGAGCAAGCCTTGTCAGACATCACCAAGGCTGCTATTCACAATACGGTCATAAATTAAAGGACTGAACCACATTTAAGCATCTGCTCCACCTAAATGAAAATCGTGACATGGTTTGAGCAGGTTGAGAGAGGTTTTAGTGTTGTATCTTTACAGAAATTATTTGGGTTATATGACCATTGGGTTCTAGTGTTTGTTGGCATTGTTAGTCTTGTAGCTTCAGCCAACTTTGGACCCCAAATACACCTTGGTAAATGGGAAAAAAAGTACTTTTGATATTTGATGAATTTCATTTCTCTTGCACTCCAGACCTACTGGCCTCCAGTCTAATATCCAAGCAGATAAAACTTTCCGCTTTCTATAATAGTTTCTACAATAGAGGAGCTAACACAAGGTCAAGTAGCCCAACATGTGTGTGTGTTAGGACATAATGTGTTTTGGGGTTTAGGTTAAATGTGAATACCATGAAACACTGTGAAATAGTGCTTAAGCAACTTCACGGAGGCAGCAGTTTCTTTTCTTTCCTGGAAAACACACTTCACTTTTCATTTGTAGCCTCATGCTTGTTTGTTTTTCGGGAGGGGGGGGGGAGATTTCCACACAAGCTGGACAATCCAGCCATTCTGTTGTGTTCTGCTCTGTGTGTGTAGTTCAGCTTCTGCAGCTGAAACAGACGTGTCATTCGATTTCAGAGGCCTGGTGCACGATTTCCTTGAGCAGATTTGAACGGGCTCTTACGTAATCAGGATCCCGTCGTTCCTGCACGCCGCACGCCAGCACGTGTCTGGAGGGGGAACAGAACAGAGGCCCTGGGGGGGGACACACTCCTACCTTGGGCTCTGGAGGGAAGAGGGCTTTGCTGAGCCGGTACACGTTTCCCCAGTTGACTTGGATGCTGGTGTTGGTGAGGCGCAGCTCATGGAAGCTGCTGGAGTTGTCTTTGGGACAGATGTCGTTCTCTCCGGAGAAGGGGGAGATGGTGATGGTGTTCTTCAGCTCAGACTGGGGCAGATTATCACTGATACCACCGTCCACATATCTCTAAATAGAGAGAGTGAGTCAGAAGGAGAAAAGAGGTAATACAGAGGGATGGGGCAGTCAGAGAGAGACAGAGAGAGAGAGAGAAAGTCAGAGAAAGAATGAGAAAATGAGAGACAGAGAAAGAGAAAGAAAGGGACAGAGAGAAAGAGAGAGAGACACACAGAGAGAGAACGTCAGAGAGAGAGAGAGAGAAAGTCAGAGAGAGACAGAGGGAGAGAAAGGGACAGAGAGAAAGAGACAGACAGACAGTCAGAGAAATAGAGAGAGAGAGACACATATTCCATATGTTATAGATAAATAATAGGCCCAGTTTATTTCAGCTTTTACAAAAAATTGTCCAAGACACTGACTGGCACTTTGAGTAATAACTCAAATAATGACCTATAGAGGATAAACATATATGTAATTGCATTACAAAATATAAGAGGAGGTTCAGCTTCATCACAAGAAAGCATGTTGGAACTTTGACTCCTAATCAAATTCCCTCAGGCACGATATGATTATTTTGTGACGGTTAATACACATACAAAGATTTTAGTTACTGTTGTCAGAGGCAGCACATGTTCAGAAAGAATGAGGGCTGAAAGGAATGAGAAGTTTAATGCAGCTCAAAAATCATGAAGCACAAGAGAAAAAAAAACGTGTTACAAACATTGACTTGCTTGGTCGCCTACAATGATTAAAATCCAGTTTGCTTCAAGCCATCCATCACCATTTACTGGCAAAAACACAGATCAACAGAGGGACCTGGAGTAAAGAGGCATAAATATTAAAGTTACTATGTGGAGTAAATTGAGGAGTTCCATTAATTGTTATTTCTTCTTCCTAAAGGATTTAATATAGAGACCAGATTAGCGGTCTACACAGAAGTCCGTTTGGGGTCAGTTGAGTGAGTGCCAGGACTTGGTGACACCAATACGAATGAGGACTCAAACTCTCAGCCTTACATAATGGCACCATCAGGCTTCATGTGTTTTGTCAGGTCAGCCTAAAACATCTGACATCTCTTTCAACGGGCCTTGTAATGCGCTTTTAAGCTCTGGCAAAAAAACCGAATTAACCTGCTTTCATTTCTTCAGCACCAATCGTAATTAGGACGCACTGGCAGCTCTGTTGGCAGGGAACTCAGCATTGGCAGCGGGTCCAGGAGCCATAAACAATGTCTGAATAAAGTCCACCTGTAACGAAACTCCCTTTCCCACCTTTACAGTAGCTGGTTGATAAGCAGTCTCTGCAGGGACTCTGTCGAGACCTGTTTTCAAAACTGTCAGACCCTGTTGAAGGACAAGTTATTTCTATACGTCAAGCCACACCTCCCTCCGAGTCAAACATGAGTTGGCCTGGTGTTCCAGGCCTTTTAAAGTACACAGTACAGAATGTACAGAGTGGGGGGGGGGAGCTGGGGAGCTGTGGAGAGTGAGCATGCAATCCTCACTGCACTATTTTGGCCCCGATGTCCTATAAAGTGCTGTCAATACCTAACTATCTTATCTTACTGTTTTACTTACTTTCTACTTTTTCCTATTTCTTGAGGTACTTCTATCTTTTTGTATTCATGTAAAGTTGGAGGGAGAACCTGAGACTCAAGAATTTGATGCTGCATTGTTATCTGAACATGACAATCAAACTAAAAACTTAAAACTGCAAGTGACACTTTTGGAAAACCTCTTGCACTCATAAGCTGATCAAAACCCCACAAACCCTGCTTGGCACACTCAAACCTGCCAGTGAAAACAGGAAGGGGTGTTAATATGGTGTGATGTTGGGATCATGTTGGTACAATGAGCCCTAGTGACTCAGATCTCCAGCAAAAAGGCAGCACAGTGGCACCCGGTATCAGATCCTGAACGCTTGTGTAGATAAAAGAGTGAAATGTCAGTTCCTGTGCAACATGCAGGTTTAAAATGACATCACCCTGGTGACCATTGACACTTACAACTCCACGGAAGGCGGGAGGGATCAGGCCGCAGTACACGGGGATGAAACAGCTACAGATGAGCGCCTGAGGAGGAGAAAAGAGCCAGAAGATGATTCATCGATCTTTAATGCTCCTTGATCTAAACGGGTGTAATACGGACAGCATGGTCATAACGTCATGTCTGGCCCATAACAGCACGATGATTATGAGACTTTAGAGGTGTGATGGATGCATAAGGACTGCCAAAAGAATGATACAGATATAGACTCCACTGATTAAAGTGATGGTACGGCCAAAGATCAAACATTTCTTCTTACCATGTGACCGAACAGACAAGTTAGTTACTACAGTAAAGGAAACCTAACACTGTTTTAAATGTATCATTCAAGTCCTGTCTTCAATTCACTGTTTTTGTGAAGTCATGAAAACGATCAGAAGGGTGCATATACATCTATACAACATTTAAAAGCCTTGATAAGCTCATTTAATCTGAATTTAGTGTTTCAGCCTGCGCTGCTTTTTGAATGAGGCCCAATCATTAACATATACAGTCGACACAGTTGAGGCAAGAGTGTGAAGACGGAAGTATGCGACCTTCATGATGCTAAAACATGGTTAAATAAAAAAAAAAAAATCATGCTGTATATTAGATTATCATTACTATATACTGTATTTATTTATATTATTATAATAACTGTTGTTTCACTGCAAAACTACAGAAGCTCATTTTAGACACCAGTCATGACTTGAACTGCATTTGAGCAGGAAATTGTGCATTTTGAGTTGATGATCCTGTAATGGAGAAAAGACCTCACCTGAATGAGCTCATCTTTGGAGGTGAAGTCTGAGACCAACACGTTCTCCCCGTCGCTGACTCGCGTGAGGGACACGCAGAGTTTCCCAGAGGCGCGGACGTGTGCGTCTTCAGGAAGGTCCCGCTCCAGGCCGGAGCGCATCACCTTCACCAAGTTAAAGGTGGGGTGCAGCGGACCCAGGTTACGCTTCCGAGCCTCTTTAGCCACCTCAATCACATCCTCGCAGCATCTCTCTGCAAGAGAACATCATGAAAACATTTGACACAGCACTCAACTGATTTGATACAACAGCTTTCATATAAAAAAAAGAGACAGATGGAGAACCCATAGCGATACTATGATACTATGTTTGTGTATGTGTGTGTGTTTATACATTTTCAGAACAATAATGCCCAGATTTTGTAGAAAAGAACAAACAAACTTGTCTGTTTGTTTATAACCGGTCTGTATAAAATTACTCAAACATATCTGTATATATACATATATTATACATAAATAATTATACAGTGCAAACCCTGGAGCTACAAAATCTTTCCTTTTAGCTGATAAATAAGATGAAATGAGTAAACTCTAAGCACTCAAGTACAGAATACTCCAGAGCAAGAATAATTGTGCTGATATATAGATGTGAGTATATCTATATATCTTTTGTTCCACTTACTTATTCTAGAATTTTAAGTAGGCTCTCATTTCAAATGCAACACTCTCAGAAAGACATAAATGACATATTAGTTTTATAATAGTTACCATATCATTTATAATAATTAATATTACGAACCAATAACAGTATATTAGAGTGATAATTGGCCCAGGGTCAGGAAAGCTGCTGACTGATTTGTTCAGCAGCTCTTCTTGGAAAGTTATCGGTACTTTCTCATAATTGCCTTAACCGCAGTACAGAACACCTGACTGTAGGCATGGCAGCTATCAGCTTGTTATCTCTGGACAGCTTGGCAATCACGTTTCCCCATCATTACAGGACTCTAAAATAATAAAGAGGCCTGACTTTGACTCCTTCCAAGTTCATTCACTTCAATGGTAGAACTTAAAATCTTAAAATCACAAAAGAGGCTCATGTACATATGATGTGAAAAAGGAAATTCAGCTTCATAAGTTATGTTGTAAGAAAGAGGAGTAGGGCAGACAGCAGTCTCGTACACACTATACCAGTATAACACAATTCATAGCCCCCTGATATACAGGGTATTTCACAAAGATGGTATTTCACAAAATGTCCAATAGGAATGTCCCTCAGGGCTCTTCCTATTGGACAGGCTTGACTTTTAGCAAAGTTGGACCGAGTTATTTGGCTATACAGAGAAATCCTTCAGGAACACCTTCCCCCAACCCCCAGTTCAAATTAAGTGTTTTGTTGATAATGTAATTGAAAAACATAACATGTCATCTAATGGGAACAAATTCATACATGGAATTTTAATTGACATTTAATATAAAGTTTTATACGTTTATATTTATCTGCCTATTTGAACATATTGCAATAAAAATAAAACAAAATGTTGCATGTGCCCAAACTTTTGCACAGGCTACATTTCATGTTATCTCTTTCCAGTGCTTACAATTTTAAATTCAGCCAAAAAATAGTAAGTGTGCATTAAATGTGTGGATGTGTGTCCATCTACTGACTCTACAAATAAGATTCTACACACACAATCCACTGTTTCACACACATCACAGTACGAAAGGCAAGCACAAATTCCAATTTATTTAAGATTTCTTTATCAGTTCTGAATAAATATCAGCGGATAACGCATATCAGAGACGCAATAAAGCAGCTCCAGCGCTCTGAAGCTGAGACTCCACTGCAGCAGAGGAGAACAGATGTACTAGATGTACAACTGAATACTGTCCCTCTAGTCACTGGTACAGGTTTAGTATACATGTGCAGTATGTGGTCTGTAAAGCTTCTGAAGGTACCTAAGAAATCTATAATATGTGTGTGTGGTGTACAGTGTGGGGTGTGTAGTGAGTATGTTTCTTGCATCTATGCATTGTGTGATTTGCCGTGTGTACTGTGCACAGTGTGTGATATATAGTGTGTTTGTTAAGTGTATGTATGAAGAGTATGTTGTGCAGTGTGTATGTTTAGTATACATGTGTATTGTGTAGTGTTATGCAGTGAGATGGGTAGTGTGTATGTTTAGTGTACCTATGCAATCTGTAATGATTAGTGTATAGTGTGTTTGTGTAGTGTACCTGTGCAGCGTGTAGTGTGTTTGTGTAGTGTACCTGTGCAGCGTGTAATGTGTTTGTGTAGTGTACCTGTGCAGCGTGTAGTGTGTTTGTGTAGTGTACCTGTGCAGCGTGTAGTGTGTTTGTGTAGTGTACCTGTGCAGCGTGTAGTGTGTTTGTGT
>JBBPCY010000130.1:32507788-32519799 GCA_037974405.1 Brachyalestes nurse
AAACAGAGCTTCTGCCGTGAAACCATCTCTCCTGCACAACGGCTCTGGAAGGCGAGGAAGCTAATTGGTTGAATCTTGTTACATGACCCGCGGTGCGCTTGCGGCATTCTGAAAAGTTGAGACGTTTTCAACTCGATGACCGCGTCGCTTCCATTATGAGCGCGGCTGCCGTGCATCTACATTTGAAATAATGGACTTAAGTGCGCAAAAGACACGATATGTGAACGGCCCCCAACACTGTCACAGCAGCAACAGTTCATCGCATATGACACTTCATTCTGGATATCCCATATCTTCTGTGGTACACCCTAACTACAGTGGTGCATTTTGGAACTCTAAAATTCAAAAATTGTAGAGCCCTTGGTAGTGCATTAATTGGAGAATATGACATTGTTTAAGACATAGCTCATGTCTACTGTGACCCTAAAATTATAAAATTCATTAGCACACTAAACAACTTCTTTTTCAACAGATCTTTATGGTCAAATGTAACAGAGCAGGTTGAAAGGTGATTCATACAGTATAAGATTTACAATGATGCCTAACAGGCTCCATCTCTCTATACCAGCGTTTCTCAAACTTATTTGTCCTGGGGACCAGTCATGTCAGGCTTTGGGGCTACAGGGCCCGGCATAAATGACAACCACCGCCCCCCACCCCTCCCATGCGTGTCGCATAGATAGATAGATAGATAGATAGATAGATAGATAGATAGATTTTTAATAGATAGATTATTATTACTATTATTATTATTATTATTAATATTATTATTATTATTACTACTTTTATTATTACACCACTACCACTACTGTTATTATTACTATTAGTATTAGTATCATTAGGGCTTATGCCTATGTAAGAACAATATTAAACAGGAATGCTTTGGCTAAATTTGAGATTATTGCCAAATAAATATAAATATAAATATACAGATACATAGTAATCATGCTGTTGTTGTTGTTATTTTTATTATTATTATTACTATTATTATTATTATGTACATATGCCTATATATAAGAACCAAGAAACCTAGGTTTTTTTTCACTTTTTACGTTTTATGGGGGGTTGGTTGTTTTTTTAAATACACTTTTGAACACTGCCAAATGGTGCTGAACATTTTAGCAAAATTAATTAAAATTTCAGACTTTTATACATAAATTACAGGTCTAGTCACCCAAAATGGCACCAAAAATTTTAAATCAACATTTTGATGTGATTTGGTGTGCCTGCTTTCTCACCACTAACCGGTCGAAACGAGGATCGCATGCTGACTGAGCCGCTTTCTGAGCGAGTTTCTGTCCTTTGTTTTCGTGGCTGTCAGTTGAAAAAAAGCGGTCTGGCACAGATACGTGGAGAGGAAGGGCATCATTTGGTGGACGCTTCCGAAAGAAAGAATCCAGACTTGCTTGCTTTAAACACGCCATGATTTATTGATAGCTCTCGCAACACGTGTGTGTTCGTGAAAAGTTTGGAACGAATGAGACAAAGAGCGGGAACGTTCAATATTCTGAAACAAGAGGCGGGACGTGAAGTCGGGGGGGCGGGGCAGGCCACGCAGTCACAGCAGCGCTGAGATCAGAGCTGATTTGACTGAATTTTGATTGGTGCAGAAGCAAGGCTCCGCGTAACGGCAGGAATCCTCTCACGGACCCACGGCCCATAGTTTGAGAAACGCTGCTCTATACTATGTGACACCTGAAATTCACTGGATTCACTTTACACTGACCTCCAGCTGCTTTTCCAAGCTGACTGCAGACAGTAGGCTCAGCTGTCTGAGCTCTATAGAGATGATCTATCCAGGCAGACATGATGCTCAGCATTTCACTGAGAAAATACAGTGTTATTTTCCAATCCTGTGTTTAGTGAGATAGCAGGGCCCTTTTAAAAATGGCTGTGGTTCTTTACTGACTGGTGTCTCCTCTTTGCTGAGAATGCGGTTTGTAGTATGGGATATTTTTTTTTAAACTGCAGAAATGTAGAGTGAGTAGTGTCTCATGCTGGTCACTGCCTGGGTTCATGTGAACAAGATGCAGCTCATGGAAGTCCAAGGAGCAACAGTTGTTCAATTATTAAATGAAATAACTGGAATCCAATCAAACAGCAAATAAAAACAAATAGAATAGCAAATGAGGTTCTCTACTCAGCAGAGCGAGAGAGAGATAGAGAAAGAGAGATTCTCTATTCAAATAGGCAGTGAGCCATAATGGAGGTCCTCAGATCTCAAACATGCTTCAGTCTCTTTCTGCACTCCAGCTCATGCTCATTAGCAGTTTTGTATGTGTGACTGTAGCTCTAAAATGACAAGGCAAAGATATGAAATGCATGTACTGCAGAGACAGAAATATATGAAACGTATATAATCAAACATTTTAATACACTTTAAAGACCCATAACACAATGACTGTATGTCTCAAACACATACTGGTGTGATCAGTATGCTTCATTAAGAATTTACTATTTATAGACTTTTTTTTAACAGTGTATCAAACAAATACTTCTATCTAGGACTCCCAGGTTTGTCAGAAGTAGATTTCAGTCAGAAATAAGATAAAAGTAAATTTTCTGCTTAAATATGTTACCTGAATACCTCATGTATTTATTATGTAGTTACTTTTAGAACAAATGGTGAATATTCCTTAGGAGCCAAGATTTAGAGATCTTTTTTTCATTAATATTCTTGATGCTTCTTATGTGCATTTTTGAGCCTGCCATGATAGCTTACTGAGCATGTGTAATGATGTTTGCAATGTAATAAACTATGATCACTGCCTAGAAAATTCAGTTGTGCTGCTGCACCAGAACCACAAGATCATCTAACAGACTAATTTTTACCAAAATGTAATACTCTATGTGCCAGTTAAAGGAATAGTTTGGTTAATAATGTTAATGGCTAAAATGAAATGGAAATAAAAGAAAGCACCAGTTAGCATTATTCAAAAGAATGATGGAGACATCTAGACCTCTAATAACTTTATTAATTATCTGATGGGTCATTTAAGGACTGACTTAATCAACATGAATATAACATCTACATAAATCTGTGTACAATATGATCTTGAATAGGTCAAATAGTGATGGTACACCACTGATTGGAGTTCCTGGTCTGGTTGGTGAAAAGCTGTAAGACCACAAAGTGTATATAGTAATTTCACACTGCTAGAACGGACATTGATATTTCTGACCTTGGCTGTAAAACATACTCTTCCTGAGTATCATGCAACAAAAGACAGATAGTCACAATCCAAGGAGCTATCCAGCTCCATTTATCTTAAAGCAAAGGCTCTTTCTTTTGTGTTAAACCTTGAGCAATACATTTACACTTTAGCATATCCTTCACTGTAGGAATTTAATCAATGTGGCTTGTAATTAAATCTGCATGGATTTGACAGGATTCCCATGCAGAAGAGTCCCTGTGGGACCTAGCCTATAATAAATGACTTCCTCAAAACATCACCACTGCTACTGGCACTCTGATAGCCCTGTCAGGCCAGAGTCATTTGACGGGCAGCAGATCCCAGTCACAGAAACCTGCTGGTAGGCATGTAGGACTGAGAATTGAGAAACGGTGTTTTTTGCTGAAATGTATTGCAGAAAAGGCTAACTGGGGGGCATGCACAGGAAATGAAGGAAAGAATCAACATCACCATTCTAATCCCCACTCAACTGGCAATCAAACAAGCAAAGATCCGTGAATAAAGGAAGCATAGAGGCAGAATTCTACTAGGCCATGAAACACAACATGAAACATAACTCCTGAGGAGCTCCACACTACATACAAAGCAAGTTTGCAATCCTACAAATGTTCACTTATTCTGAATAAGAAAGGAAAAGGTGCAGTAATTACCTGTCTCTGTTTTCACGCATGGAGGTTAAAAAAAAGGAGGAAAAGACAGTTAATTGTTAAAATTTATCGGGTAGATAAACAGGAACTGTTTGATTAACCTATGATTAAAGAGTGATGCACAGAATTTACTTGATTCAAATAGGTGTACCATTTCTGCACAGGTAGAATAAAATCAACACACTGTATTTTACTTTTGGCAGTAACTGTGTTGACATTAAGCACTTTATTGAGGAAATTATATACATGTTTAAATTAAGTAAATTCAGTGTATCAGATTTTTCTAAGTAGTATGCCACTACTTTGCCCTATAATGAGCTATTATATTCCATTATTTTATAAAAATGTGTCACACTTTTCCAGACATATAAATCAAAGCCAAATAAAAGCAGGCTAAGTGGGTTTGAATGATAAGCTACATGGCTTGATATTTTCCTGGAAACACTGGTGACTGTGACTAGAAATAGCAGTGCTCTACATCACCTAATGCCTAATCACACTGTCAGCTGGCCCAAAGAATTAGCCAAACCAATACCTTGGAGACAGTGAAAACACATCCACAATCAAGGGCCTTTTTATTCTCACAATGAATGTCCTTCATCTGAAGCCTAAAATTGAAACAAAAAAGGCCAGGGCTAATGTCATGTAGACGCTTTTTTTCTGTTTTTTAGTTTTGATAAATGCACCTAAGATCACTTAGTTTGTTTACATGGCTGTTTGAAAGTACTGCCACAAACAGAGGGAAGAAAAGTAGATAGTAGACACATAACAAAAAAAAACGTGTTGGTAGCAGAGAGAGACAAGAAGAAGCAGAAAGCACAAGGGGGGAAAAAGAAAGAGGAAATAATGTAGATTTACTTCCAATAATGACCTGCCATTGTTGCAGCCCACTCCCCACACTCGAATGTTGATGATGGGCTGGCAGTGGATGAGACTATTGTCTACAGGGTCCAAGAGGCTGAGTGTGTCCTTCTTCAGAACCATCATCATATCCTGACCCTTAACCCAAACACACACACAAACATTTTTAAAAACACTCATCACAAGACTTGCGTTTTGGCCTTTACTTTCAACCATAATTAACTCATAATTATGTGCATACTACATTTTAAATGACCTGTACTATACATTTCACTTGCTTTTCACTTTTAATTTCCAGAGTTTCACAAATAACCGTTATTGTTTTAAAAAATAGTACTTAACAGTACTTGATAGTTTTCCAAATACTCTTATTCTCTTAAACCATTTACCAATCTATCTTATTCCCTTAAACAGGTTGTTGTTCTTACTGTGCATTTAGGACTGAAATAAGTAAATAGCCTCTGTTCTTGCCCTCTTTACAAGATAAATGAGTCAGAGTGAGCCCTTATCCTTCAGTTGTCTAGAAGGATACAATGGCACAGTTGCCTCTTGACAATATAATATTTAATCCTCAATCTTCATCTGCAGTTAGTCTGCTACAGTCTGTCTGCAATAACTCCACATGACTTTAACATGAATAACATGAAAATGTGGTCTCTATAATATGAGACAGCACATAGATATAGCATGCAGTGTTTTATTTTCTAATAGTCCGGATCACCTCTCCCCAGGCACCCACAGTATCAGCCCCCTCAGCCTTGCTGTGCGAGAGCTGCTGGATGCAGTTATTAACCGCCAGGCTGCTCTTCCCTGGAGCCAGTTCTTCTTCTGGTATCTCCACCCAGCCCAGCGAACGTACTGCAAAACACTGCCATGTACACAAAAGCACAGTTCCAATGATCTCACTTTGTACTTTTATTTATTTTAAAAGTACAAAACAAAGTATTGTATCACTGTGAATTTAGGAGGATTCCTATACTGTATTTTACTGCATGTTCATTCCTCTAAACAGTGTACCTCATACAAGACTGTGGTGGAATGTATGTTTGTTATTTATTTTGACAATACAAATCACAGCCTACTGGGAAACTGCTAGTGCCTGAGTTCTACTTAAAATCAGAACGTATAACGCACCTTCTCTGACAAAATATCCCAGCTATGAATTTTTGTTGAAGCTATTTATTTCATCTATGACTTTTGTTGAAGCTGATTATTAGTACCATGCGCTACTGTTTACAGTGTATAGCAATGGCTAGTAGACTAACAGCAGCATGGTTGTCCAAATAACAAAGAAGTACAACACTCGAGTTAATGTGTGTATTCACACACCATTCATACACATACCTGATGCTATCTACCGTTACATTTGCAACAGCAGCCTGCTAACTGGGCTGTTGGCTGTTAGCTGCAGAGCTAATGTTACAGCCATATTCTAAACATTCTAAGAGTAAACTAGGTAAACTAGGCTAGGGGAACTCATATTAATATTAGAAAATCTCACAAAGTGAAATTTTCATGGGACCTTTAAATGTCTTTCTAACAGTGACAAATTTAAGTCGCTGCTGCTTGACTCTCCTGCATATCCCTTGATCTCGGCTTAAACAGAAGGGTGATAAAGCCTTTGCAATTGCTGCGCCTCGTTTATGGAATCAGTGACCACGTGATATTAAATTTGCGCCAACTACCTCTGTTTTTAAATCTAGGCTTAAAACTCATCTGTTCTCGATAGCCTTCCTAGACTTTTAAATTTATTTCCATTTATGTCTTTTGTTGCTGTTTTGTTGCTTGTTTTTATTGCTTTTTTTCTTTGTTGTTGTTGCTTGTTTTACATTGTATTATAATACAGGTATATTATGATTCTTGTACAGCACTTTGGTGCAATGGTACACAGGGGCGGATCTAGAAAAATAATATTTGATGACAAATAATATGTACACACTACCAAAGGGCACTGTGCTTTCATTATAATTTCATTTCTTGATAGATAATCAATTTTTACCTTTTTCTTTTTTTATTTAGAAAAAAGGAGAAGCTATTAGAAATAGGACCTAAAACTCTAAGGCGTACTAAAGAACAGACTTGCATCCCAGGTTTAGGGGGTTAATTGGTTTTTATATTGTGCAAAATATAAAACCTATTTTTATTAATATGTAAAAAAACTGCACATCAAAATTTTCAACAAATTTAATTCAAAGGTTTGCAGTTTGAAGGTGTCCACGCTTTGCATAAAATTGTATCACAAATGCCTCCTACTGGCGGTTCAGCGGTACTGGCCAGCCATTTAAGGTGGAATGGAATCAACATATAAGTATACTGCTATAGCTGGCGAATAAGGGTGTTTTCACACTTGGTCCGTTTCAGACCTTAAAGCGAACTCGAATCGATTAGTTAGAATTTTTTGCGTATATGTGAACACGCCAAATGAACTCAGACTCAGAAACCATATATGTCTATGCGGGAAACACAACAGAAAATAAAGAAATAAACTAAAAATACGAATAAACGAATCAATTATCATAAACATTTTTAAAAACCCAATAAATAAGTAAAGGTACTTAGAGATTCTTGTCAAGATCAAGTTCCTCAGACTCAAAGCATTCTTGCTCTCCATCAGCTGAAGAACGATAGTAGCAGAGATCTTTGTGGAAAAAGTTTGGTAGAACTTTTAACCATCTAAGTTACTCTTATGTGGGAAAAAAAATACTAAAAATGGGGAATGTCAAGGAAGGTTGGATAAAGTGTGAACAGAAAAAGAACTGATACCCATCTGAGCTGAAGTGAAGCAGAAAGAGAAAGTTCCCTTTCAAACAAACTTTTTGGACCACTTCTAGAGGACTGAGTTCAGGTCCTTTAAAGAGGACTAACTTATATGTGAAAGCACCCTAAGAAGCCAACTTCAGCCTCGTCTTTCCTCCCGTCTCCTTTCCTCCTGTGTTTCCTTTCCTCATGACTCCTGGCTCCCTCCCTTCGCTCAGTTTTCCAAACCAGCCGCTCTCTGGCCTTATCTCCTGCTGAATTCAGCGCAGTCGGACATTGGAGATTTGCGCTCGTAAATGTCAAATTGGCCGCAATTTTTCTTTTAATTCGTTGCTGCTAACTGGGGTGGCAGCAGGGGTGGCAAGGCTTTCTTTAAGGGTGGCATTTGCCACCCTATGCCTCCTGTAATGGTGAGATCTGGTGGGATAATTTGTACAGATTTGTACAGATAATAACAACAAAGTATGAACAAAACAACAATAAAAACAACAAGGTTACACTTTACAATAAGACTACCCTTAGGAAGGGCTTATAAATGACTTATAATCAGGTTGGTACTTAGGCTGTAGACGGGTTATAAATCATTAATATGCAGTTATAAACAAGTTATAACAGTGATGCACACTCACTGTTTGAAAGATCTCAGATCTTGCTAGTTGTTTATCTTGTCTCTTTCTCTGGCAGAATATTAAACTGTCAGCTTCATCAGGTCTTTATAAACATGCTACTACCATTAAAACACCAGACCTGGCCAAATAGTGAGCCTGCGTCAATGTACGACAACTGTTATAACTTGTTTATAACAGTTTATTAATGATTTATAAAACCTATAACCTAATTAACAACCTTATTATTAATTGTTATAAACCCTTTATAAGGGAACTCTTATTGAAATGTGATACCAATAACAACAACAGCAATAATACTAATAATAATAACATATTTATAGAGTGCCTCAAACCCAAGGATATTTTACAGCATGCTAGTTTGTGTCGCAGAGGAGTATGTAGCCTTTCCTGAGCCTCCTTTTCTTATTCAAATTACTCCCAGGCAGAAAAGAAGAGGCTGCACCTCAGCCCCAAACACTTCCCATGGCTCCACTGGGAACCGCTAGTATGTGCTAAAGTCAGACACACCACATTTCTTCAGGAAAACAGCGAGCAGACTAACAGCCCCCGTGAACAGAAGTGAGTAGATGCACCCCAAAAAGATGAAGGATTTATACCTATTACTCCATGATCTGTGTGTGAATACAGACCTAAATCAGGAACTGCTGAAACCAGTAGGACAATTTTTAGTGCTGCAACAGCAGAGGCCTTAAAAAAACTGCTGGGAAGTTGTCTCTGTTCTGCAATTCTGAATGGACTTTTAAAAGACAGGGACAGATAAATCACAGCAAGAATTTCTTAATTAGAAAATTGCCTACATAGGCCAACCTGGCATTTCCAGACTTTTACTGTTGCTAATGAACTCAAAATGGAACAAGAATAGACATTTCTCGATACAAACACTGTAGACAGAGTATTTTAGAGATTAACTATGGCTATTTTTAACACGTTGCTAAGCCTTTGCCTCACAAGAGGGCAGTAGAGTGCAAGTTAAGTGAAAACATTTATTATGAACGTCATGAATCTTTCATTGTGGCTATTCTCAGGATGGTCATAATTTAAGGTTGTAATTAGTGTGAAGGTCAGTTCAGATAATGACAGAAGCATAGTACGCCATTCTTAATCTGATCTTAAACTTTTTCCTTGTTTAATTGTCAGTGTGAACACACAGTATATGTATATCTTTTTAAAGGTACACAGTCTACAACATGAACGAGCGAATGCACACACATTGTGTTGAGTTTGGAAGTGCGTCCTGCTGCTCTCGCTCATTTAATTTCCCTGCTGCAGTAGGACTGCTTTGTAATTTCACTCAGAGTCTCTCAGTTCTCCCGCCGGACTGCTGCCGACTGACTGAGGATGTGGATGTGTGGGATGCAAAACAGTCATTCCAGGATTTCTTTCCCGGCGGAACCAGGCTCTGTGTTTGTGCATGCAATCTGTCAGAATGTCTTTCTGTATCTGTTCTCCTTTCTGGGTTGGTTTTATGTGTGTTTTCTGTGACCTTGTGGCAGCTCCGTTGTCTCCCTGAGTGATCTTCCTCTCCATCATGACCAGTTGAAATAAACATGTGTTTCATATGGTCAAGGAAGCATATCCCACTCTTCAAGTCAAGTCAAGTCAAGTCAAGTAGGTTTATTGTGATTTCCTCCATATACGCACAGTACACAGTAAAACCAAACAATGGTCCTCCAGGACCATGAAGCAACACAAGAGCAGAAACAGAAACAGAAACACCACAAGTCTAAATAAGTCCAGGCAGAACAGGACTACACCGAGTGCAAAGAGAGCAAGAAAAACACAGGAGCAGCAAAACAACCGGACAAGACGACATCTAGTGCTGTCGACAGCTACAGCACAAGTCTGAGTGAATACAATATTATGACAGATATGTATTCTAGCAGCAGAGAGTTATGTGTGCAAAATGCAGAATATAGAGTTACATGTCGTAGACAGGTAGAACAGCAATAAACATAATTGTGCAAATATTAGCAGCCTCAGGACAGAGAATGTGCAGTACAATAAATAGAGGGTTTTTTACAGAGGCACCACTCTTTGCAGCTTTACAGAAAGTGTGGGTTTTGAATGGCTTCCAGCATATGTTTACATGCGTTTCTATGCATGGCTGTCCAAATCAGAACTCAACATTTTGAGTGTGCACGTTTTTTTCTCTTTTATTTAAATCAAACCCCCTTGCTATAAGTGTATGTCCTGCTGAGTGGGGCGTGCAGAGCTCTCCTGCGTGTCACGCCGTGTATATGTGTGTGCGCCTCTGTGTATGATTTTTCTGCCACTCTGCTGCGCGGTCGTAATTGTCTTTCTGTTCGTCTTTGTTCCGTCTGGCTGCCTCCATCTGACAGTTTGACTGCTCGCCTCAGTCTGTCTCTCCATAGTGATGTCCTCCGCAATCTCAGCCCTGCCTCCACACAGACGTGCAAACTGGGGGAGTTGGGGAAAGTTTACTTTACAGGCAGGGCCCTGTGTTCTCACACAAACAGCTGCTATTCTATTCTGACATTTTGATGTCTCTTATTTGAGTCTCTTTGTGCTTGCCGGGAGTGAGGTGCCATGGGCATCTTCTTTAACTTTTTTTTCCCTGTGCTATTCCCCTCTCTCTCATCTGTTCGCCGCTCTCAAACGGGAGATTGAAAGCCGTGGCGCTTTACTTTCTTTTTGACTGATCAATTATTTAAAAGGCAAGCGGTTGCTGAGCACGTGAAATAAATAAAAAAATAAAAAAAGAACACTTATGCAAATAATTGCAGGGGCTAGCCGATAGGAGAGGAAGTGGAAAGGCAAGAGAGAGAGAGAGAGAGAGAGAGAGAGAGAGAGCCTCTGAGGTAGAGGCACTTTGACTGCAGGTAGAACAGTAAAATATGAGTTAATGCATTGTCTTGTCAGTGCGGGCGCATTACTGAATGGGAGAGAGGACTCAGTCAGTGCCAGAACAGCCATCTGCCGGAGTCCTCTGTGAATGCGCTAGTGTTAAAAGCCCAGACTCTGCCATTAGCAGCATACACACACAGGCTATGTGCTAATGAAAAGCTATGTGCTCTATTATAAGACCCACTCTGTCTGACTCTTAGGGGACTAGCCACAATGGATTAGTGCATTTCAGGATGTAGGGCACTCCATAGGAGACTGTGCTTTGATTATGCATGACTAAAATAGGTGTCTGTGTGTGTGTGTGTGTGTACGTATGTGTGTGAGGGAGCTTAGTTTACTTACTGCAAGGTGTGTGTTAAGGTGAGGAGCCTCTGTGTCCCAGGAGTGACCTAACATTGACAAAACATATTCCCCTGTTATCTTACTGTGGAATTACAGCTGAACATGAAACAGGCTAATGCTAATCAGGAAGATAAGCTAGCTTACTAGCAGCTGCGCAGGTGGGGCAATCACACTGGGACCCACTTGCCTCACACACTTTAATGTCTTTATTGGATACCTTCTATCACTCCTTAGCAGCTGATGTAACGAAGTGGGAAATGCAGCTGTCCTCCGAGCAGCACACTGGGGTTTGATTCCCCATCAGTACAAACACACCGTGCTACGCTAACAAGAGTCCCTGGGATAGATTCCTAACACTACATTTTTCTACAGAATCAGAAAACGTTTTGCTTACGCTACGACTGCACAGACACACAAGACAAGAACAAGAACAAGTAGTAGCCTAGTGAGGAAAACCTGCGCCTGTGAACATGATGACCGCAAAGTTGCAGATTCAACCCTCCTCACTTTCTGCCATTGTGTCTTTGAGCAAGACACTTGACCTCCGTTGCTCCAGGGGGGCTGTCCCTGTAACTAATGACTGTAAGTCACTCTTGATAAGGGTGTCAGCCAAATGCACATATTTTAATATAAAATATACTATAAAGTCAAAATAAAACTCTAAAAATGCTTAGGGCTAAATACACTATGCCAGGGGTACTCAACCAAAATTTAAA
>JBBPCY010000130.1:32522608-32537154 GCA_037974405.1 Brachyalestes nurse
CTGCATTAACACACACACACACACACACACACACACACACACACACACTCACACACACAAATGCACAAACAAGTGATTAAGTGCTTCGTCACAGATGCTTCCTGTTCACACCAGCATCACGTATCAATATTCTATCACAATTGTGGTCCACTGAAAAAAAAAAAACCCTGCCATCCCTGCACTTTACTCCTTCATATGTTCAGTGCTGCCCTCGCTCCAGTCCAGTCTGTTTCTTGCCCTCTCTCTATCCCTCACACTCTTTTATGCGCTTGTTCTCTTTCAGTCTGGAGTCTGATGGGCCCATTAGGGAGACGCTGAATACTTTGGTTTATTATACTCTGTTTACAGCCATTTATTTATTTATTTCTTTGTTTCTTATTTTATTTTACCAGGCAAGGCATAAAGAACAGTTTCTTATCCAAAGCTGCACATAATGGTAAAATATATAATACAGTAACTCATAGCATGCAACATGAAAGTGGTTGATGTATGGTGGCACAGCAGACTGGGGGTCATTTCCCTGTCCAGGCTGCTCACCAGACCAGCAGGAGTCTGTGGGCAAAACTCCTAAAACTACATTCGCCTACATCTGTATTGTGATGAAGTTGAATGTCGCTCTGGATAAGAATATTGGCCAAATGCATCAAGGTGTTTAGTTTTTCTCAAGATTGTGAGAAAGAGTCTTCCTCGAATCTCAGCCCGATCTCAATTTAAGATCTTACGATGCTTTCTTTTCTCTCACTGCTCTGATCTTCATTCATTTCAGATCATCAGATCTTCAGATAAACCAGAAGATCCAAAAGATGTCTTATGAAGCAGCTTGTTGTATTAGAGTGAAGGTTCGATGTAGATCTTCTAAGATCTATATCAAACTTCAGTTTCTCACTTCTGTCTCAATTTGATTTTTTCTCCTTATTTCTCCTAAGGGGGGGGGGGGTTGGGAGAAACAAGTCAGACTTCAATAATCTCCAAATAATATGATTTTTTTTTATGATGAGACAAAGAAAAGACTTTTCCTCTTTTAACCTTTTATTTGTCATTACTGTCCTCCTAAAATGAAAATGTAAATGTTTAAACAAATAAAATCCACTTTTAACCCTTAGGGGTGTCTGTGAAAGTCTTCTCTTATGAATCATGTGATTTATCTGTGTTATTGTTGCATTTATGTAAAAATGTAAAAACCTAACATTGAACAATAATCACACACCAGCTAGACCTTTTCTACTGGGTGGCCAGCGGAGTCCAGGGGTGGCGCTTGGTAGATCAAGATAAAAGCTATATAAAATATTTAAAAGATTGGTAGTCTATTTAATAAAAGACAAGACAGCTTTACACATATTTGTACTGTAATGTTCAATACAGAACATCTAGTTGCACAATATGCACAATATCTAGTTCTTTACATTCCTACAAGTACCTAAACCTAGTAAGAAAATAAATATAGTGGTCAGTGTAGCATTATAAATAATACTATGTAATCTGAAAGCACCCACTGTCATTTATATTTTGTGGATTTTATGATGATTGGGAGAGTAGAAATGGTCCATCTATTGTCACTAAGTCAACTTATGAAAGTTTTTGTCTTCTCCTGAAAGGTTTTGTTCTGACAGGGATATTATATAATATGATCAAATGGTAAACTACAAGATGTTTACGCCAAATGTGTAACTTTCTGAGTATTTTTGGATTAGTTTTAAGATATTTTGTGTGATTATATTCTCTCTCTCTCTCTCGCCTCTCTTTCTCCTCTCTCTCCTTCTGTCTCTCTCTATTTCTCTCTCTCTCTCTCCATCTCTCTCTTCCTCTCTCTTTCTCTCTCTCTCTCTCTCCATCTCTCTCTTCATCTCTCTTTCTCTCTCTCTCTCTCTTTCCATCTCTCTCTTCCTCTCTCTTTCTCTCTCTTTCTCTCTCTCTCTCTCTCTCTCCCTCTTTTGCAGTGTAGACAAAACATTAAACTCTATACACTGTTAACCTGCCATTTTTGCAGAAAAGAGGAGTGTGAGATCATTTGTTACAGTTGCAGCATCATATCGTAATACTGCCCATCCCTTCAGCTATTACTGCTGTACCTCGACACACACTGGAACACAATGTCTTCCTTTCAGTCTTTCTCTTTCTATCTGTCCTTCTGGAGTGTCTGCTGTCTAATTTGTAGTGACAGGAGAGGTTATGTAGTGTCTCTCACCCGCTCCGTGCTAAACCCTGGTCATATTGACGACCACAGAGGCCAGGCCTTTATTCTGTTTCGCTCCAAAACCTTGATACTGTGATAAGGAAGACGAGGAGCGTGTGTCACTCACACAAACACATACTCCTCCCTTTCTCTCTCTCTCTCTCTCTCTCTCTCTCTGTCTCTGTCTCTCTCACACACGCACACACACACACAAACACACAAACACACAAACACACACACACACATACTGTCACACATTCAGGCCTCTAGCCCTGGTCCCTGTTTAATTACGGACAACTAATTGGCCCTGGCAGCTTCACTCATGAAAGTGTTTGAGGTCTGATGGCCCTGTGGTCATTCACAGAGATGCACAAACACACACACACACACACACACACACACACACACACACATACACACACACACACACACACTGTCAGTTTGGCATAGTGCCATGTGGAGACTGAAGCCAGCCAGCATAAAAAAACACTTAATGGAAACCTGGCATCAGTGAGGGGAAGCGAGAGAGAGAGAGAGAGAGAGAGAGAGAAAGACAGAGAGAGAGGGAGAGCAAAGGGAATGCATGCAAAGGGAATGATGAGGGGATGAAACACGATAGCCGGCGAGAGATTAGATGAGATCTCTATCTTTCAGCTCATTAATTGTTCAAGATATCCCTTTCTTTTCCCTTTGTGATTTTAACGCACTTCTAATTAGCTTACATTTCAGGAACTTTTGGGCCTGAAATCTTATTTATAGCTATTCTAATAAATTCCTTTTCATTTGATCTTTTCTTTTATTTCCAAAAAAAAAAAAGAAAAAGCCCTCCGCCTGCGCTCTCTCTGGTTTCCTCTCCCCAGACTGAGACACAAAGCTAACTTAATGCTGCTGTAATTGTTCTGCTTGTTAGGTGCAATTGTTAGGGCTGAGGCTGTTAGTTATTACAAAGATCCAAGGATTCCCCCTCATCTTCCCCATCCAGGCTGTTTCCCTGATAATTAAAGAAGCGGGGAATCAAACGCGGACGCGTGAAAACAAAGACCGGCGAGAAAGATAAAGGAGATCGTCTTCCTCGGGCAATGTCTACATAGAGGTGGAAGCACATGACTGCACCCAATCACAGGGGCCCGTTTTTCGTTTCAAGAGTGAGCCCCCATTTCTGCAGTAAATGGGGGGAAGGGTGTGGTGGGGGGAGGGGGGGGGTTGAGTTGAGCGGATGGTGGCAGCTGACAGCACATCTGGGAGGAGACACTCATTTTAGCGGCGTTCTGGCGGCGGACCTAATAAGAGTTCAATTAAAATGGGAGTTCTTTGGGCGACGGTGGGACATGATTACCCAGGAGTCGGGGGGTATATTTAGTATCTGCTCCTCATTCCGTATGGCACGTGCGCTCAGGCCTTAGGGACGGGGACACTTACACAGGCCATTACCACAGTTAGAACCACACACTCATTCTGTCTACTGTACTACTAAACTCCTTACATGGCCATTTGTCACCTGCATGAGACGTATTAAGTGAATTTTGACCTTAAGTTTTCCCATTAATCGTAAGTGAGCTGCGCAAAATCTATTCAGGGAACTCCTCGAGTGGAAGGAGAAAAAACTCATAATTGCAATTGCTGACCTTTAGACTGAACGTTTTTGGCAGTTTTTGACCTGTGAGAGGTATTTTGCTGCTTTTCGTCCTATGAATGCTGGGAGAGTGCCCCAAGAGACTAGTTAGGATAAGCAGCTCAGATAATGCATGTATGGGTGAATGGATGGAGGGATGGATGGAGGATGGATGGATGGATGGAGGATGGAGGATGGATGGGTGGATGGGTGGATAGTTGGATGGATGGATGGAGGATGTATGAATGGATGGATGGATGGATGGACTGATCGGTGGCTGGATGGATGAATGGATGGATGGTTGGATGGATGGACAGATGGTGGGATTAATGAATGCCTGGATGGATGGTGGGATAAATGGGGGATGGAAGGATGGATGAGTGGAAGGATGGATGAGTGGATGGTGGGATGGATGGATGGATGGACAGATGGTGGGATAAATGGATGCCTGGATGGATGGATGAGTGGATGGTGGGATAGACGGATGGATAGATGGATGCATAACATCCATAAAGAAGATGCAAACTTTTAATACACACTTCTGTAATCTATGAATACCTCAGGCAGTTTGCACTGTAGTACATGTAGTGAATGAATAATAAATCTCTGTTTGAAGTCACTGTATATATATTTATACTTTATTAAACCTTTATCAATCCCCAGGTGGGGGGATGAAATGAAAATAGAGTTACATATGTATGTACATAATGTAATACCTTTTTTCTTATCAGTGTTTTTCAGTCTGTTTTTGGTGGATTTGTTGTACAACTCTCTGTCAATGCTGGTAATTTTTTTATAAACTCTTCTGTTTTTCTTTGGTTAATCTTGTTTGTATTTTATAAGTGTCTATCATGCTTGTGTCTTTGTTACACCTTTTAATATTTTCTCGTGTTTTTGAATATCACCCCATATTCTCCTTTCTGACTCTATTGTTGTAATGTTCCTGTTAAAAAGCAATTTCCTACGGCATAAATGAAGTTTTCTGATTCTGATTTTGATTCGGATTCTGATTAAATACCCCATTTTTGTGCTTGTCTTTGTTTAAAATTCTAGTATCTCATGTTTAAGTCCTGCCCTTAATATTGTTCTTTGTTAATTCACCCTTAGCGTTTTGTTGTGGTCTTGTTTTTGTCCAACCCATGGCCTTTTGTTTATGTATTTTTGTTTCTTGTTTTTTAATTTGCATTAAATGTTTGCAGATCTCTCGTGTGGATCAGTAATATAGCACTAAATCTACTGCTAGGTGTGTTAGACGATAGATATGGAGTTATGTAGATATGGTTTTTGCCTCCATATCTCGCTTCAGTATAAAACAAATCACATCAGTTGCAGCCTTAGATTGTTGTTGGTAAAAAGTAAAAAAGTCAGTAAAAAGGCTTTATAGTGACCATGACACAATTTTACATTCCTCAGTTCCTTTTGGGATAAAAAAAAATGAAGGTAGCTGAAGGTCAGTCAGGTGAGAACATTTTGTCAGTTCAAATGAAATTTAGAACTAATTGACCTCATTAAGCCTTGAGTTTATTTTTATAAAAGCTGAACTCAACATTAAAGAACATGTTACTGAACAGGAAAGGAGAGGAAGAGAAAGCAGCTGACAGGGCTGGTGTGAGCTGTTTCAGTTCAAATAAATACTGAACTGATTGGAATGTTAATCTCTTCATATCTCCTAATTTGTGGTAAATAATAAAAACTTGAAATATTAGAGGAAAGTTAATATTTGTGCTGTGACATATGACCTTGAGATTTAGTCATTAATCATTTTAGATCCATGCCTCATACAAACTATGATGTGATGCATCTTCCATGTGTCAAACTGAGCATTTTGATTTCTCTTTGAAGATCATGCTCATCCACCCCACCATGTATGCTTAGTTCACTTTTTCATGAGTCTATTATAAGTGCTATAGTAACTGCTATAACGTTTTTGTGAATACTATCAAACTGACATGTGAATTTTGTAGTTGTGAGAGTAAAATTTATGAGTATACAGAAAGTAAATGAGAGAAAGAAAGTAAAAGACAGAGATTTTTTGTAGATTTGTGGATTTGTTCACACGATGAAGCACCGGAGTGTAACATATGCATATGAAAGAGAGGACAAGACTTAAAGACGGGACATCAGACAGTAAAGGTGCTCTATTATCGTCCCTTAAAATGAGGTGTTTTTGCCTAAAAAGAGCTGTATTATTTGCCTTAAAGATAACAAGTAAACAAAATAAAATGTATGAGTGTGAAGCTAACAGGAGCTGAAGTGTGGGCCTGCGGGACATTTTAGGGGGTTTAAAGAGTTAAGTTTCCCTCCAGCGCTTTGTTATGGAGTTTAAAATGCACAGATCTATGATAAATCTCTGTCTCTCATTTACTTTCTTCCTGATGAGCGTGGTTGATGGGGTCACTGTTGTTTGTGTAATTGAGTGATTACCCCCGCTGTTGCGAGTGTGTCAGGGGATCGGGCCGGCGTGTGGCGAGCGCTGAGGAGATGAAAGCCAGGCGCTGTGGGTGAGAAGGTCAGGTGCCTGCAGCGTTTGCCAATGTGCGCCGGCTCATGAGCTTCTTTTAACTCCGAACATCAGAAACGACCTGAAGGCAAAGATCGGCTCTGACTCTCTGTTTAACTACAACCAAGACACACAAACCCAGAACCAAAGAGAGAGAGAGAGAGAGAGAGAGAGAGAGAGAGAGAGAGAGAGAGAGAGAGAGAGAGAAAGAGAGAGAGACATAGATTTAAAGAGAGAGACAGAGAGAGAGGCAGAGAGAGAGAGACAGAATGAGGGAGAGAGAGAGAAAGAGAGAGAGACAGAGAGGCAGAGACAGAGAGAGAGGCAGAGACAGAGATACAGAGAGAGAGGAGAGAAAATAAATAAAGGACAGAAAGAGACAGAGAGAAAAGAAAGAGAGAAAGAAAGAGGCAGAAAGAAAAAGAGAAGGAGAAAGAGAGACAGAAAGGGAAAGAAAGAGACAGAAAAAGAAAGAATGAGACAGAACGTGAGGGGAAAAAGAGAGAGAAAGAAAGACAGAAAGAGGAAGAGGGAGAACGAGAGAAAGAGAGGGAAAGGAAGAGAGAAAGACAAAGACAGAGAGACAGAATAAGAAAGAGAGGGAGAAAGAGAGAGAGAGAAAGGAAGAGAAAAAAGAAAGAGAGAGAGACAAAAATAGAGAATCAGAAAGGGAGAAAGAGAGAGAGAGAGAGAGGCAGAGACATATATAGAGAGAGAGAAGAGAAAAGAAATAAAGGGAAAGAAAGTAAGACAGACACAGAGAAAGAGAGAGAGAAAAGGACAGAGCCAGAGAGAGAGACATTGAGAGAGAGAGCGAGAGGTCGAGACAGAGAGAAAGCGCAAGAGAAAGAAAGGGGCAGAAAGAAAAAGAAAAGGAGACAGAGAGAGGAGAGGGAAAGAGACAGAGGAGAGAGAGAGAGGGAGAGATGGAGCGCACGAAAGAGAGAGAGAGAGAGAGAGACAGAGAGAAAGCACAAGAGAAAGAAAGGGGCAGAGAGAGAAGGAGAGGGAAAGAGAAAAAGAAAGACAGGAGAGAGAGAGAGAGAGAGAGACAGAGAGAGAGAGAGAGACAGAGATAGAAAGTGAGATTGCAGTGATTTTAAGGTAATAACTATTAAGGCTCCTGGAAGATTATTAAAAAAAGTTGAAAGCAACAAAAAAAAAAACTTGTATCCATCAAGGACTTTAACAAACTTTGTGCCTGGCAGTCAAATTTTCCTCATTGAGTTTTTGACGAGGCTCATGGGTATACGCGGTGACAGGTTCATTTCCACCGCCTCTAATTGCTTTCAGCTCCCAGCCAGGTCTCGCTACATTTATAGCTCAGGCACGGTAAACTCCGACAGCCGGCCCCAAACTCTCAGCCGCTCTGAGGATGATGATACGCTGTCATCTGAGAGGGCATTGATGTGTTGTTTTATAGACAGACACTTTACTTTCCGTTCGCCTGCGACTGGTTGTTAATTCTGATTAGACTTTCTTCAGCACTGAGGTTGCAGTTACATATACAGTAAATGTACACCAGAGCCGTTCCACACACTGCCAGCTCTGGTAGAACCTAAAGGCACTTTTCCACAGGTCTACAGGAACCGTGCTGCACCTGAACTGTACTTCAAGTTGTAGCACGCTTTGATTTTTCTATTGTATCTTTTAGAATAGTAACAATGTTTCTGGTGTTTATTGCCCAAAACAGCATCCATGCAGTCTAACCAATGGAGTAACTTTTTTATTGTTTATTATTTATAGTCTTGTTTGAGTGTTTAATGTTTTCTCTGTGTTCTTTATCCGTGTGATGAGAACCGAACCCAGAGAACTTGTTAGTGATGTCCTGGATCACCATCACGTTTCCTACAGAGTTAAAGATAAATTTGTTGACATCATTGAAAACCTCCATTGAAATTTATCTTCAGGCCAGACAGACAGTTGTGCTTGTACTTTGCCGACTTCCCAGTTGTTGGTTTGTATCTCCATTGTTGTTTTTTTTGTGTGGACAGTAAAAAAAAACAATGGTCTCTTTCTAAGTCTGTTGTTATGACAACATTTCAACCAATCAGAAAGCAGTGATTTAGTCGGCTCAGCTGCGGCCCACTTTCAGCCCTGCCGTCCAGCAGCAAGGGTAAAGTTGGGTACAGGTAGCTTTATTTGTAACAGAAAAAACATTTGTTCATGGTACAACGTGGTTCTTTGTGACCACATAAGCCTTCTAGCAGCTGTTAATGAAAGTTTGGGTTTATGTGAGGGATGTTTCCATTGTAGACTACAAAGCACCCACATGGATCACTCTCAATAAGAGCGTCTGCCATATGCCATTAATGTAAATGCAAATGCGTATGTTAATGGAACCCTGCTCATTTCATACAAGGTGACTTGATTCCAGTCAAGCAGCCACACATATAAGCAATGACGTACCTGAGGTAGAACATCACTGAAGTAGCTAAATCTAATATTTCATGAGGCATGTAAAATTGTACTCACCTTTAAAAGTCAAACCTGGGTGCGACCTACACTGATAAAGCCTATTACAGCCATGGCTTCGTCTGGAACAGACAGAGGCTTAGCTCTGACAGACAGCAACAAAATGAAAAGATTTGTTGTAGATTAGAAGCAAGCCGAATGTGTCAACTGAATGACGAGTGATACAACACGGTTAAATGTGTAAAAAGATGACGCAGTCCAGACTTTAAGATGGAACGTCAGATTCGGATTCTCTGTTATCCTCATCTTTTCAAAAATAAGGCTTTTTAGCCCAAAAATTGTGTATTTGCCTTTAAAAAAAGAGAGATTCAGACAAGTAACAAAAAGGTACTCTTGATTGTTGGTCTTCACGTTAGAAGTTCAAATAACCAAAGGAAGACTATTGCTTATTTTTTAGGATAAACAAAAATAAATGAAGATGTTTTTTACAGTGAAAGGCTATACACAAGCATAATGAGTGCTAGAATAAAACCTCAAACATCTGAAGAAAACATTCTTAGCTTTCAACGTAGCAAGATTTTATTCATCATTATTCTATGGCATTTCTATTGGTCTGTTCATCATTAATTTTTAAAAAATGTAAACAACAACTGGGACTTTAACATTTGTCCTGACAATGACAACATGCATTTTTTATTTACTTGCATCTTTTTATCATTCTGAGTTTGGTCCCCTGGCCACCATGCCCTACAGAGAGTTTCTGGAAAAGCACTGAGTCAGCAGACGTGGCACAGCAAGTCTGTCGCTGAGGTAGAACACCTGGATCCAGTGCTCTTACACACTACAGAAGTGTAAAACATTTTTCAACAATGTATTACAAGAACATTAGAAATACTTAAAAGAAATGTTTTCCATATACTACAGCCTGTAGTAACACATTATTTAGTCACAAAGACCCAAACTATCGGTTTTGGCCTGTCTTATCAGGTCTGTCTTTAGTGTACTGGCATTCACTTTGTGTTGAAAGAAAAGTATCATGAAAAAAAAAAAGTATCACTCAATTCTTTTACATCACACAATTCCTTCTGATTTACATATCACTGGACAAAATTTCATTCTTCAACAAGATAGTGATCACTAGTGTTCTGCAAAATTGGGCTAAAATTACATCTAGTCCGAAGAAAAGCAGAAAGTTTAGAGAATGATGACCTGTCTCCCCAGTCTCCAGATCTTTCTCCCATTGAGCTGCAGTGATGAGCTGGAGACCCACAAGTTCCAAATGAGCTCCAGAAAATCAGACAGAACTATTTTCATGATTAAAAAGGTGCTGGGAGGGTTTGGACACAAGTTATTCCGAAAATTGCTGGAAAGGATGTGGTGAATCTGTGCTGCTGTGATAAATGGCATATTTTGATTAATCCCGTACATGACCTTTCATATCCATTAAACTGCACTTACAGTGCATATTGTTACATTACACTAAAATTAGTCAGGTACTTTGGAATTGACTGATATATCTAATGTTTGAAATAGCAGCAAATAGTTCATTACATTTTTTTTTTTAATCCGTGGTTGTTCCCAAACTTCTCGTCTGTAGTGTACATGATATAACTGGACAACTGTTGTCTTAGTTGTCTTGTAGCACATTGTGTTTCAATATGAAAGTTAACTCGAAACTCCAGCCGGCTCCTAAAACAAGTAGCTCACACTCGCCCATTCAAAAATGTGAACAAATCTGACTTTTGATTATTAGCCCAATACTGAGATGCTCATATCAGTCACTGATCTGATCGCCAGCATCTGTATCGGGATAAAAGCCAGCGGAAAATGCTCATTCTAATATTACAGTAAACTCTAGGATTGATTTTACTGTTCAGCATGAATAACCGTTAGAGTAGAATTACAGTTTTAGTGTAATTTTGCACCAAAAATTCCACTTGATATGTCTAATTCTTTTTCTTTTTTCGTTTCACGGAAGTGTAAGCGTTGCTGGCTTGATTGTTTTTCAGCAGTTTGAACACCGTACCTTAAGACGGCCTTTTAAATTTCATATTAAAGCTTTGTCATTTTTAAAGAAAACAAAATCGGGTCTGTATGTATACCGACTCATCCTGAAGGCTTCATCCGCAGTACTGGCAGTGGAAGAAGTGGTGTAATGCCATCTGTAGCTCCTAGTACTGCAGATGCGAACCAGGAAGGAAGGAGATTACTTCTGTCCTATGTCTGAGGGCAAATGAATTGATTGTGTGGGCCTGGAGACATCCGATCAGAATAAACACAGCCCCCCTCCTCCCCACCACCCCACACACTCTTCTCTTGCCGTTTGGCACCATCTGGGCCCTGCTCTCCTGTCTTTCTGCTTTTAGAGGACAGAGAGGGGGAAATTGGCACTAAGTGGGAATATAGCATGCGCGCGACAGAGGGAACAGTTTTAATTAAAATGTTTGCCCAGAAAATAATCTCCTGAGTAGCCTTGTTAATTATGACTAATTCCTGCGAAGGTAGCGCACACAAAGGCGCCCGCTCACGCTGTGCGCGGGGGTGTTTTCTCGCCATGGAAACGGGGACGTTGTTTTTATCTCCTCACCTAAACGGAAGTGGAGCAGCTTCCCTCCCCCTTTGTTCCTCGTTAAAGCGGTTTGTTTGGCCACCCGGCGAGGTGACTTTGTTGTTAATTGGGTCATTGCCTTTGCTGAGGCGCACCGACTCTCAGACCCTGATGTGACAACTCAGCTGGGATCACAGTCCTGCACCCCAGAACAGAGAGCAAACACACACACAGACACACACACACACGTGCACACAGCATCACGGTGAGGATTTGTGAGAATCTATAAACTGGTTTGTATCTGTGTGTGTGTGTGTGTGAGACACACACTGCAGGCCTTTGATGTCACTGGTCTCAGTAGAGGACCTCAGATCTGTCCTCATCAACTTTATCTTCACTCCACCCTCCACTCCTTCACCAGCCTGGTTTAGCTTACTGCAGGTACGCATCATATCATCATCACTCATTAACTGCATTATTTATGAGTAAATTCGGCTATTTAACATGCATTAAGGTGAACTGCAGTATCTGGTGTGATCAAGCTCCATCCAACACCACTGGAATGAGTCGCATTCATGATCCAGATCTAATCATCCCACATCAGTAGCTGAGACCACTAACACTCTCACGCTGCAATCAAATCCCATAGCAATGTTCAAAAAATCTAGTGTAAAGCCTTTCCAGAAGAGAAGAGAGTGTTGCTTTGGCAACATGGGGACAATCACGCCTATTAATTCCCTTTCAGAGGATTGAAGGTTTTGTTGCGGCAGCGATGATATCTGTGTTCTTGTCTGTGTGTGAATGTGTTTGCACCCGCCCCAGCAGGCCAGAGCTCTGGGGACCCTGTTTGTTGTTGTTATATGTTTTTACTGAGAGAGCAACTTTCAGTCTACAGGACCTGTCACTCATACACTGATCGGCCACAACATTAAAACCCCCTTGTTATTGTGTAGGTCCCTTTGTGCAGCCAAAACAATTCTAACCCGTCCAGGCATGGACCCCACAAGAGCTCTGAAGATGCTGTGGTATCTGGCAGCAGATCCTTGAAGTCCTGTAAGTGGGGCCACCCTTGATTGGACTGGTTTGTCCAGTGCATCCCACAGATGCCGACCGGATTGAGATCTAATTTTCAAGTCAACACCTTGAACTCTCATGTTCCTCAAACCGTTCCTGAACTATTTTCGCAGTGTGGCAGGACGCATTATCCTCCTGAAAAGGCCACTGTGATTAGGGAACACTAAAGGGGTGTGCTTGGTCTGCAACAATGTTAAGCTGGTTGCTGGTTTGTGTCAAAGTTACGTCGACATGATTGCAAAGTTTAAAACAGGCCACACAAAGTTTCTCAAAGTTTAAAACAGATAACAGCAGGGGTGTCAGAAGTATTTTTAATGTGAGGGGGACACATCGTCTATGCGTGGGGGCAGGGTTTGGACGTGGGGGCAAGGGTTGGCGTGCGGGCAAATTCTTGTCCTTTCAGGGGGTGGGGGTGTTCGGAAACCCCTGTTGAATCTTGAATCTTGAATCTTTCGTGAAAGAATCCACTCCACTTAATCGATAGGAGAATACACACACCGCTGGAAGTCCGCTCCGGGTTTGCCTCCAACTCACCGCATGCAAGTGAAGTGAATTGCCAGGGCACAGACAGGCTGCTCGGATTTCCAGTGGTGTTGGTATTCTTCTATCGATTAAGTGGAGTGGATTCTTTCACGAAAGATTCAAGATTCAACAGCGCTGGGTGAACTAATTATTTATGTTAAATGTGGGGGGGTCCAAACGAATATTTATGAATTGTGAGGGGGACACGTCGTCTTCAGATTGAATGGCGGTGACGTCCATGGTGTCTGTTATGAACTTCATGTCTGGGCTCAAAATGGAGAGCAATAAATTGTTGACATTAACTTGATGCTAATGTATGAGGCAAATCTCATAGCAGGGCTAACACGTACATTAAAGCTACTTAATACAAAGTGATTTAGAGGGTTTATTAAGAGTTGTATCCCCCCCACATCCTCATCTCAAAGCGGGTGTCAATGATTCACGGGTATCAGTGAAGATATCTTCTAGTCGCGCAAAGAGAAAAAAACACTCCCCTCAACCAAGCTAACTTCCCACCCCATTGACAAAATTAGACCACTCCTGTCACGATCGACAACCCCCCCCCCTTCTCTTTTCGCATAGGATCCCAGGTTGATCAATACCACTTTGAGCTTAAACAAGTTTAAAAACGGAAACATTTATATCTCTCTACTGTACAAAATCAACAAATGAGTGATTGAATAAACACATTTATTCTAAGAAGGGACTAGAGTGTTGTATTGTGCTGAAATGTCTGAAGTGAATGGAAAGCTAACTTTATTTGTTGTTATTATTACTGATTTACTGCCCCCCCCCCCTCTAGCTCTGTTCATACAGCCCCTCTCAGAAAAACATGCCTCTTCATTCAGGAATGAGATGCGGTCTTTGGCTTGTCTCGGAGTGATTTGGCATTAATTTGTTTTGGGTGAGTTATGGCTCAGGGGCGACACAAAACTCATAAACTCGTAAAGCAACAATGAGCAACAATGCGTCCCCAGAGAACTGTGAGCTGGGAATGTTTTCGGTGTCTTCCGCCGCAGGCCAGGCAGGGACGTGGGGACTCTCATGTTTGAATGGCAAACTGACTGGGTTTAGTTTATCAGTGGTCAATAAGAGCGCACTCAGTGGTGCAGGATGAGCTTGGAAACCTGACAGAGGGTGTTAAGCAGATATCTCCTCAGCTTTATCAGGTCTCTGAGTGTAACTCATTAGTGTGTTAAACGGTTCAGACCACATTCGTGCTGACTGGCTGGAGAGTGTTTTGATATGATAACAACACCATAGCTGCATCTACTAGCACTGACTGCTGAGTAACAACAGTGCTGAGTTTACTCTAAGCTTCTGAGGTCCTGTTTGTGGTCCAGTCCATCCATCCAAGCTGCACACACGACATTATACACCCCGAGCCGACCATGAGCTGGAAGCAGGCGGAGAAAAGGGCCAGTGTGTGCGAGCGGCCGGCGTATTTGTCCAGCTGGCTCAGTTTAAGCACGGACGAGTGGCAGGTTTTATAAAAACTCCTGCGGCCTTTAGAGACTCAACTCCACACTGTAGCATGTCCTCTCTCTCTCTCTCTCTCTCTCTCTCTCTCTGTTTCTTTCTCTCTCTCTCTCTCTCTGTTTCTTTCGCTCTCTCTCTCTCTCTCTGTTTCTTTCTCTCTCTCTCTGTTTCCTTCTCTCTCCCTCTCTCAGTTTCTTTCTCTCCCTCTCCCTCTCTCTCTCTC
>JBBPCY010000130.1:32557988-32569061 GCA_037974405.1 Brachyalestes nurse
TTATTTTAAACCTTAGGCATCATCCACAAAATACCAGAAATAGAAAAAAAAATCTTAGAATAGTGCTGGCTGAAAAACAGACAGTGTCTCAAAAATTTCCCACCTGTGCATAAAGCCAAAGAAGAAAGAAGTGTTAGCAATTAGATTGATCTGTGCTCTTTTCACTTCTTGTCAAGCACTCAAAGCCTTCAGGCATTGTACTGTGTTTGCTGGAGACCTAAATAGAGAGGGCTTAGAGGCAGGGTGCCGAAGACTGGTAGCATAAGGTCTGGCACAAACTGCTTATTCAAACTTAGAGCTTTTTCAAGGGCAAATCTGAGACATCCTTTGATACAGAGAGGTCATTGAGTCTTGTCTAAGCGCTCTCATGGTCTGTGTGTCTAAACAAAGGCCATGGAGGGATGTGGCCTACTGGGCAATCAATGAGCTCTTTCCCAAATCGCTGTGAAATCCAAGGTGCACATAATGACAAAACAACATCTGCCAGCCTGGAAGCCACATTTTGGGATCCATACAGCAGCCAGTCATCCGGATACTTCAGAATGTGCAACTCTTACAGCAAAATAGGCGAAAACTGTGTGTACAAAAAAACAAACTGAATGGGAGGACACAATACTTACAGGTCGTCCAGTGAAAAACAGAAATAGTGTTATGGCTAAGAAATTCAAGAGCCCCCATTCAGGGAAACTGGAACCAAGAAAGTAGGCAGTAACTTTTCATGCATCAACAATGGTCAAAAATAGGAATGTGGTTGCAGAAGAGTATCAAGGAAAAATGCAGCAGTTATGACCATCGAGCGAAGTGACAGCTGTTAATAATACTGGAAGGGAGAACTGAAAACAATAACACGTGTCAATAGCTTACTCAGAGTAACATAACGTCCGAGAGTCTGAGTGTTCACAGCTACAACAACGAGAACGATAAAATGAGCTGTCTAGCCAGCAACATCACACATTAATGTTTATCCCTTCAGTAAATATAACGGTGTAAAACAGTCTAGAACCGGTGTTTACCCTCAGAATTCAGAGTGTATCAGTAAACTCGGATTTCAGTAAATATAAACAGCATAAAACAGTCTAGAACCGGTGTTTACCCTCAGAACTCAGAGTGTATCAGTAAACTCTGATTTCAGCAAATATAAACGGTGTAAAACAGTCTAGAACCGGTGTTGGTTCTCCTACACACTCACCGTTTGCTGCTCTTTCTCTCGGCGCGCAGCCGCTCGGCCGCTCTCCGGAGCCCTTCCCTCTACGGGTTTTCCCCACCCACCTGTGGGCGGAGACTATCCTGAAAGTTCTCCCAGGTTTGAAGACCTTGTGTTTGGTCTGTTTGTTTCTAAAACATTTCAGCTCTTTGTTAACATGCTACTACCATTAAAACACCAGATCTGGCCAGATAATGAGCCAGCATCAATATAACTGTTATAACTTGTATATAACTGGATATTAATGATTTATAAACGGTCTGCAACCTTAGTAACAGCGTGATTATAAATCATTTATAAACCCTTTATAGGGGGAGTCGTATTGTTAAGTGGTACACTTATTACGATGCTTTCAGACATTTTCAGTTGTCCAAAAAGCATCCACCCTCAGCTTAAATGTGCCTAAATATGAGACGATGAAAAATAAGCTCCTTTGGGTTCTGCTGTAAGGAGGTGGAGGGAGTACCTAAAAAGTACTGGAAATACATTACATGGCCAAAAGTATTTGTACACTCAAAGATCAAATCCATATGTGTTTGCTAAACATCTCATTCCAAAGCCATGGATATTATAGGGCATCTCCGCTTTTGCTGCGATACCAGCCTACACTCTGGCAGGCTCAGATCTGCAGGGATTTGCTTGTGTTGGTGACCACTGCTCTAGAATGCTGTAGCATGAAGAATGTTGCAGCATTAAGATTTCTCTTCAGTGTAACAGAAGCAAAAACAGGAGCTTTTTTCCTCCTCCGTCAAACTTTACTTTAGGCATCATGCATTATAAAGACATGCACCAAACCCAGATTAATCTGTCAGACTGCTAAATGGTGTTGCGTCACTCCAGAAAACACGAACCCATTGCTCCAGATCATTGGCAACATGCCTTATACCAGTCCAGATGATGCTTGTTCTTGCACATGGTAGCTTCTGTGCTCAACCATTTAAAAACCTAATTCAAAGCTTCTTGTGCTGTATCTAACCTGTGGTCTGTTATTTGTGTCTATGTACATCAACAGCAACTAGCATTCCGTGCATTTGCACACTTTCAATCTTGTTCAGTCTTGAAAAAGCTTGTTTACTCTGTTCATTTAATATATGCCTCCACATACCTTTTATTACTTTATTCTAGCCTTAAATGTTCTCTTTAATGTGTTGCAACTATAATTTATTGCAACTATATGGCACAGACTCATGGATGTTTTAAGGGCACATTTCACTACACGTTGTACTTGTATACCTGTGTATGTGACAAAGAATCTTGAGTCTTGAAATGCTATATTTAGAGGCATTTTGGAAGTTACTGATTGTTGAATCCCACACTTTTACGCACTATGAGGCTGTCATGTTGTTTGAGCTTGCGTGGCCGACCAGTTTGTGAGCTGTTACTCCTAAATGTTTCCGCTTCACAATAACAACACCTACAGTAGCAGAGCCTTGACAAACTGACTTGTTGGGCAGGTGATGGTACCATATTGAAAATCATTGAGCTGCTCAGAACAAGCCATTTGACTGCCTTGTCAATGGAGATTGCATGACTGTATACTGGACATTCTACATCTGTTAGATACTTCTGGCCAGTATATCAGCTTGAGGTGCACCACTTCTAGTTCAATGTGCTTCACACACCAGCTGAGCAACATTCTCCAAATCTCTGTTATCCAGAAAGACGCTTTCATTGAAGCATGAGCTGAAGAATAGTGGTCTTGCTCTAATTTTGTCATTTAACATTTACTCTAAAGCCAAGTGTTAAACAGGACAACCAGCAACCGCAGCCACTGCAAACCACAATCGAATGCAAACATCATTTTAGTCAAACAGTTGTTAAATTTCACCAAGGCTTACTGAACACACCTTTTAACCAGACATCGTAAAAAAAGAAACATCTGTGCCGTTTCTCTAGTCACCCAGGGGCTTCCCATTCAACTGAAAATGAACATGCTGCTGTATAGTTTTATACCATAAAACTCGATTTACACCAGATTTACGCAGGAAGGCGACTGTAATTCCAATTCAGCTTGAGGCACAGTGGAGTCCTGAATAGAGCACATTCTTTATGTCTTACGAGTCAAAGCAACATCAGTATGTCCACAGAGGAGAGGTATAAAATGGCTTCTTTCCCTGAACTGATGACTGAAAGAAGCTCTGTGTGCTCAAGTAAAATCAGGGAGTAGGAGAAGGAGAGGCAGGCGCCAGATTGGGTAAAAACTCAGCAGGGACCTCCCACCCTGAGGCTCTATTCTGACATTGTGTTGATGACAGAATTGGGAGATTTCGTCTTTTTTGGCATAGAAGAAGAGCCATCATTGAACAAAGAGTGGGGCTGGTATAGCATGACTCCCCACGGAGTAACTCCATAGCGCCCTGAGCCGTGTTAACAGTGGGTGGGTGAGGCTAAACCTGGCAACCCGCGTGAAATCTGCCACCTTCCAAAATCTATCCAAGACACAATCTGCACCGTATCCAAACCACCAATGCCCAAAATCTCAGACAAAGACAGTAAAGCACACAAACAAAAAAAAATAGAGCCTCCCAGTTTATTGACTCAACACTATAGACCAATATAACATGTCACGAGTAATAAAGTGCAGTCTTGAGCCAGAAAATTCTTTTGTTTCTTTCATACCGGATAAGGCAGTGTGAACTTTCTGCTTGTCATCTTTCTCCATGCTCTGAGGCGTTGTCATGGTGATAATATCTTACATGATAATGGGTGAGCTAGATGGACGTGATTGTGCCTGGCTGTAGGACATTTCTCTTCAGAATAACTGATAATGCTCCTTAGACTTTATTATAAGTAACCATGGCTTTGCATGTGCGTAGATGGTGGACTTTTGAACCTGTATGACCGAGTTCACCACATTATTAAGCCTATTGTTTATAAGAAGTGCTGATATTACGTTTGGTTGTGATAAGACAGGCGCAACAGATCTTTCTTTATCAATACAAGTCAAATTTATTTGTGTAGAGCTTCTTACAACTGACGCTGTCATTAAGCAGCTTTACAAGGAGTCCGAGCCCCTAATGGGCGCATCTGAGTCGAGGAAAAACTGCTTAAAGCTGGAGGGAGAAATGCTGTTAGGAATCAAGAGCCAAAAGGGAAAACTATCAACCAGATAGAAAAACAGAATAAAGGAAAATCACCATGAAGAAGACTGACAATATGTAAGAGACAAAACGTAACCACCGGTGTCCAGGAGAGTCTGTAATTAGCAGTAGTAAGACTAGACTGCATTTCTGCAAGAAAATGCAAAATGCGATTGTGTGTTTGCTATAAAACCAGTGTTTTATGGCCAAAATAAATAATATGTTTGTGTAAAAAAATATATGTACATAGCCACTGATTACTTTAAATTAAACAATGGCAAACACTGACACACATTCAGCTCTTCCATCTACATTGTCAAGGTGATTCGCCCCACTGCTCTCTCTCCCCATAATTTGCCGGGGCGACTCGACCACAAAAATTCAATTTTTAAATTCTCAGCATTCAAAAATATGAATAAACATACAAGACATTGGATATTTATTAATGTTTTAGCTTTGGAATGCTGCCAAAATTCTGCACGGGCTTGGATGAGTAGGGCACCTTTTTTCACTATAAACAAATAATAATAATAAAAAGAAAACTTTTGTGACCAATTAGTAGCAACAGCTTTGGTTAGGGGTGGGCAGCACATGCACATTAAAATTTAGGTCAAACTGATTTTGAGCAAGAGACTCCAATGAGGATCAATCTGGTCAGGTGTAAAGAATGACGATGGTCAACGAAGTTGAATGGATAGGCAGATGTTCCTTTTAGGAAAGACAGACAAACTGCACACCAGACAGGTGAGAATTCATTTGACTCTTAGGCCTCGTTCACACGGGCGTCTGAATCAGGCGTTTTTCTGGTGTTTGTGGCGCCAGGTGAGCGCGGACTGAGCGCCGACCGTTTTTCTGCTCATTGGAGTAAATCACAGCGTCCACACGGGCTTCAGCCCCGGCGCTCGGTCGGCTGCGTGTTCGGGTGGCATCAAAAAAACACTGCATGCAATGTTTTCTTGCCGTCAATTTCTGCTGAAAACCTGACGAACGCGAAGAAAACGCCGATACTGTGTTTACATGCTGTTCGATTGACATTCTGGAGGACCGAATATGTCCCATGATTCAATTGTTTCAGGAACCGCGACAAATCAAGTTTTGAAGGAAAAAGTAAAACTACAAACCCCAACATGTAAACAATCTGGAGAGAATGATTACTGCCCCCACAGGTGAATACACAAAACTACACATTGGGCTGCAGTCTGGAGTTAAACAGCGTCAGACGAACGCCAGTGTAACACCAATCAAGCTCAGATACAAAACACTACAAAAACGCCTATGAAGTTCAGATAGTGTTCATTTATCCAAGATTCAAACGTTCGTATGAACGAGGCAACAAATCGTAAAATCCCCTGGTTTGTGTTGATGCTTGTGGTGTCAGATGTCGTGCTGAGCTTTGTTCCTGTGTCACGTAGAACCAAGGTTATTGTAATTTAAATACATGTAACAATAATAACTGCTACTGGGGGTTGAAAAATGCCCATCAAGAACAAAAATGCCCAATTTTCTTTTGTTTTAGGTCTTAGAAAGAAATGGAAAAAACACAAGGACTATTTGGACTCAGGATATTCTTTCAGTATAGTCTCCGCCCACAAGTGGGCGGGGAAACCCCACAGAGGGAGGGGCTCCGGAGAGCGGCCAAGCGTTGGCGCATTGAGAGAAACAGCGGCAAACAGCGAGCGTGTAGGAGAACAAACACCGGTTCTAGACTGATTTACATAATGTATATTTGTTGATTTTACTAATACACTCTGAGTTCTAAAGGTTATGAATAAACTGAATTTACATGAATATTACTAAATATACTAAATACACTAAAAAGAATAAATACAAACATTATACAGTAAATAGCAATGTCGTGTTCAGTATATCGATGTGTTTACAGTACTTGTTACATTGCATATAGTTTCATCAGAAACCCGGTTTGACTCACACAATAACGACTACTTTTAAAAAAAAAAAACAAATCTTGATACTTTTTACTGCTTTCTTGTTTGTTTGTATTTATACTAATAGTAAGTTCCCGGCAGAAAGACACTTTATCACACGCTGAGAAAAATGGATTTAAATAATGTGCCCAAGACTTTTACACAGTACTGTATATTGTTTAATTATCATCACTAATAACAATAAGGGGGGAAAGGGAATGGCATTCTTCCCTCCCAGAGAGCTTTTGTGTACAGAATCACACAGACAAATGCACTCACTTCACAGACACAGAACAGTATAAAATATTTCAACACTGCTGTCATATTTATGAACTCCAGTCACAGAACTTTGTAATCAGGGCCTGTTGCATCATGATGTCAGTGAGTGCAAACCGCTTAACTAATCAGCTCACTGACCAATCAGCACTCAGTAGCAGGGATACTAGTGTCCTACTGGCCAAAACCTGATCACTAAAGGATGGTGTTTTCCAAAGTGTGGACAGTGGCCCCCCTGGGGTGTTGAAGATGGGGCAGACGGGTCGCGAAAGGTCATTTCTTTTTTTTTATTTTCAATTTTGTAATTAAGTGGAGAGATGGAATTTTATTACAAAAAGACACAGACTCTATACAGGGGAATACTACAAAACCAAAAGGAGGCTCGAAGGCCTTTTAACTCAAAACAAAACTACATATAGGAAACATAGAGGAACATGAACATGAGGATAAATGTGAGGGTTAACCAGCCAATAACATCTGAACAACTTAAATCCTAAACACACTTAGACTAAGATAACTAAGATAAAAAAAAAACAAAGCCATGGGAATTGAATGATGGTTTGTTCTTTATTTATTTGACTGAGAATGAAAATCATAGAACTGAACTTGTGTTGATCACTGGAAGCTTTTTGATGGTGTATAAATAATGCATTTATGCAATTTATTGAGTGTCATTTGTATAACAAACACAAACAGCACAATGAAGAGAAGCTGGACTAAAGAAGAGAGGAGTGTGTTTTTAAAAGGGATGCTGAAAAGGAGAGACCTGCAGAAAATGACACAGCCTTTCTAAAGGGAAAGAGCTCCAACAGCTTATTATGCAGAGTTTCTGGTGTCATAATAATAATAAAACAAAAAGTAAAATAAAAATTTCCGTATCAGTTATGGGGAATTCAGGGACACCAAAGCCACAGAGGTTGCACCAAATATGAAAGTCGAACGAGAATTCGAAACTGAGAAACCAGAGCATATGTGCCATGAAAGTGCTTATATGTAGAGAAAGTCAGTCTGATGCAATTTAACTGATAAACAGCAAGAAAACGTCTGCAATTCTATTTTATTTTCATGCTTTTCATGCAGTTTACACAGAAAGGTATCTGCAATGTTGGCCTTGCTCGTGAGCGCCCTCTGGTTTTACAGCTATAACAGGAATAGGAAGTGGTCAGGCTCCATAAACTGGCTCTGGTTGAAGTATAATATTGAATTATAAGATCTGTTCATAAATCAAGGGTGTAAAATTGTATAAGCACTGATATAAGTGGCCCCATAACCCCGCTACAGGCCACAGGAGGCGGCTATGACGCCAGTAGTTATGTCACCATGCTATAATATGCAGCAGTACAATCACAATCTTTCTGTCCGTATCGTTTAGGCCTGCGCTGTAGACAGCAGCTTTTGTCCGACAGCACCAGCGCCTCGTCCCGGCCCACCTCGCCCCGCCCTCTGCGGTCACTAATATAGCATTACAGTGAAGCTAGGGGTGTCCATGGCCCCCCTGGGCCTGTTTTGAACCCAAACATGTAATATTGAAGGATTGTGAGATTACACGCTTCAGAGCTGCCGCCTTTTAATTAACATCAAGCCCCCCTTTCACTTTTGATTCAGCTGAACAGGGATGAACCCGGGGTGAGCCTCTCCTTCCTTTCACAGCAGCTGACCTGTGAAGACCTTTTGCTCCCCTTAATGTTCCATATTGCTTATTGATAGAGCTGAATGACATGACATAAGGCCAACATGCACGCAGACCTTTGTGCAAAGCCATGGGAGACTCTGGAGTCACTGACAGGTCTATTTTAGAGTCAGAATCGAATGGCTTGTTTGTTTGTTTTAATTGCATGCAGCAGGACTCGAGCCTCTGGAGTCATCTGGGTTTAGTCTTCAAGAAGCACTGAGAGCAGTGCCACATGAGTTCAATCATCATTCCTTATGCTTTAGCATAATGTGGTCATTTATCATCATGCACACTGACTGTCAGAAGCCAAGGTAATACCTAGTCTCATGTTCATCTAAGTGTCTTCCTCAGTATGAGGAGCAGGCTTACCACTTCTTAAAAGTACACATTAAAACCTTTCTGGCCCAGAACACGATCTGAATATCATCATTACCAATAGAGGATAAACTGCATAAGCACTGATTTAATCAAAGTAGGCCTGTCACAAATGTTACCACCAATTTTCAGATGTCATATATTGTTTCCTTCATAAACCTGCTCAGTCTGGAGTATGGCGAGATACTGTACACCAACAAAGAGCTAGCAGTGTATGACTACACATAATAATCTATTCTACTGAGGCACAGAACATGATTAAACCCCCCCCCCCCCCACAAAAGATTAGGGCTAAAGTGAGATATGTTGAGGAGAGAGAGGCAGCTGTACTACGTAAGTGTTACATCGCCATCTAGTGTGTTACTGTCATCTATCTTAATATTACACAGGTCTGCAGACTTTGAAACAAATATAGTTCAAATTCAAGTTCTTTATTGTATTTCAGCATGTTGGAACATGGAAGAAAGAAACTTGTATTTAGGGCCAGCAGCGTACATAGATTATACACACATAGACTCACTAACCAATGTGCCGTAATTTAGTATTTTAAAAGTGCAAAGTACGTGTACATGTTAAAAGGAAACAGGAAACAGCTTCAGATCCTTGAGTTCGTAATCCTCACAGCCTCTGGGAAGAAGCTGCACCTTAGTCTTGTTGTTTTACTTTTCAGGCAGCGTAACCTCCTTCCTGAGGGGAGAGGAGGGGAGTAAACAACCCGGGGGCTGGGTGGGAGGGAGGTAGTCCTCCATGATGTTCGAGGCCCTGCTTCTACACCTGCTGATGTAAATATCCTCCAGGGGGGAGGCAGCTGTTTGTTATTTTTTGAGCAGATTTAACCACCCGGTGCTTTCCTGTCGGCCACAGTGCAATTTCCATACCAGACAGTGATGGAGGATGACAGCACACTCTCCACCACACACCGATAGAAGGCCAAGACAGCAGGACAGAGACCTGCCTGTTTCAGCTTCCTCAGGAAATACAGCCGGTTGTGGGCCTTTCTCAAATTATTGGCCGTATTAAAGGCCCATTTTAGGACTCTTGCTATGTGCAGGCCCAGGTATTTAAAGGTGGATACAATCTTAACGGGTTCTCCCTCGATACAGGGTGGAGAGGGGGTAAAAAACCTCCTCCTAAAATCCACAACCATCTCCTTGGTCTTCCCCATATTAATGCAGAGGTTATTTATTCTGCACCAGGTTACCAGTTCCTTCAGCTCCTGTCTGTATACAGACTCATCATTGCTGGAGATCTGTCCAACCACAACTGTGTCATCTGTAAACTTCACCACATGATTGCCTGGGTACCTTGCAGAACAGTCATATGTGAGTAGTGTATATAACAGGGGGCTAAAGACACAACCCTGTGGGGAGCCCGTATTTAGTGTAACAATAGGGGATGACTGTGAATGCGAAATTGAATTATCTACATGTATGTGTTCATATTTATACATACATGTATATTATTTTAATTGTGCATTTTTTATATATTTTAATTGTGCACCATGTAATATGTCAATATATATACCTGTATGTGTGTGTGTGTGTGTGTGTGTGTGTGTGTGTGTGTGTGTGTGTGTACACTTGCAGTCAAAAGTTTTGCACACCACAGGTTTTCACCACTTATCCATTTTTTTCATAAACTGCAGATTTTTATTCTTGCTAAACATTACAAAGTTGGATGTGTGGTGATGCAGAGTAAAAGTCTACTGTTCTTTAACTTCAAATGCACTCGTTTCATCCCATTTGCTGTCACTTAATAGCTCACAATATACAAATCCTTACTTATCAGTGTGAACATTCTTACTTTTCGTCCTCTCAGAGCTTCAAGCACTGCTCGTCTTGAACCTCCTTTGCTTAAAAGAAGAGGAAGACCTGCATCAAGACTCTTCTCAGTCTCGCCCCCCAGTGGTGGAAAGAACTCCCTCTTCTGATCAGATCTGCGGAGTCCATCGCTGTCTTCACCTCTTCTTCTCGCAAATCTCTTATACATCTTTTTCTATATATCAAATATATCAAAAAGGGCACTTACCCTCTTAACAGATTTCCTTATTTGTGTATTAACCTTTGACTTTTATTCCTTTTGAGAGGGTTTGTTAAGGTGTGTAACTTGGCTAAAAGCAGATGTTGATTTAAGTCTAGCTTTGCACTGATGTACAAAATGCCGTACAAAATGATGTGCGAAATGCCTTACACTTAAATGCAATAATAATTATAATTATATTAGGTGGCTTTTTATAAGTCAGTAGTGTTAATAAAAATATTTTCTGGTCGATAAAAAGCACAGAAATGGTAAATATACATACTGTAAATGTACAGTAATCCCTCGCTTTTTGCGGGGGTTTACGTTCCAAGAGCAACCGCATATAGTGGAAAAACCACGTTGTTGTGTTTGTCTAAAATTGCCTATTTTTATAGTGTAAACTCTAAATATGCCCCCAAACATGCTCCCAGAACACTTTAATTTAATTTTAAACTCAGTTTAATGCTTTACCCTTAAAGAAAATGTAAAGGTAAACCCGTATTCGCCTCTTTTCAAGGTAAA
>JBBPCY010000130.1:32583653-32599429 GCA_037974405.1 Brachyalestes nurse
AGGGGTGTGTGCGAGAGAGATGTGTGTATGTGTATGTGTGTGTGGGTCTGTTTGTGTGTGTGTGTATGTGTGTGTGTGGGTCTGCCTGTGTGTGGGTCTGTGTGTGTGTTTGTGTGTGGGGGTCAGTATCCAATATAGTCTCAGTATCCAATAAGCTGAGCAGAACTGGAGACTTGCGTTTTCTTTAAAATCTCTATTATATTATTGATTAAAAATGTGCTGGGGTGATCGACAGGTGTTAAAATTGAGGCCAAATGCTGAACTATAGTGGTTTCAAACCGTGTAAAGACAAATTCTGATTCTCCTGAGTGAAAATGCAGCAGACTGATCTTTGACTCCTCTGTGCTTTGAACCTTTACCGTGCAGCGCACGTCTGTTTTCACCATGTTTACATATGATGGGCTCTGAGGGACATAGACCTGACAGAAAGGCACGGATTTTCTTTCTTGCTTGTTTGCCATTTCTGTAATCCAGGTTGTCCACGCAGCTGATTTCCGAGCTTGTGCGAGTGAAAATGGACGGTGCCAGCATGGATCACTCAGCCAAGGGGAAAAAATCATCGGGCAAGAAAAAAGTGGCTGTAGTGGGAGGCGGTCTGGTAAGATGATACAGCTTGATATCTTTATGACACAAGTATCTCTGCAGCCCGTAATACAGTGAGTCACTGCAACTGACAGGACAGACACATTAAGCAAGCACAGAAGACTAGTTATATATGACCTGCTGGTCGCTGAGACAGAGCAGGGTAATTTAATATTTAAATAAATAATATTTTTAAAATAATATTTAATGAACTTTTGACTGGTAGTGTGAGCACATATATATGTAGTGTGTTATGTAACATGGTTTAATAATTTACAAGATGATTATGAAACTCAGTAAATAACTGATATCATTACCCATTATAATGGTAAAGATCTCCAAGGTTAGCCATTTACCATATTTACCTATCATTCCTTCATCTTACAGTGACTTCATTATACATAAGGCAAAGTCTGTATTGCAGTGTGGTTTTGGCTTGGAGGAGTGTTTATCTGTGCTAACTGCCTATACTGTCGTCAAAATGTTACACTTAACAGATCCACAATTTGTTTTCATACATGTGTTAAAATAATTGGTGCAACGTCCTTCTGTCTATGTCCTCCTCATTAAGGTTGGTGCCCTGAATGCCTCGTTCCTGGCAAAAAGAGGATTTGATGTTGCACTCTTTGAATCTCGAGAAGGTAAGGATACAAAGGCAGTGGGTGTTAAGGGCTTTCATTAACGGGGAATTAGACTGATTTTTAATGTTTCTTTGTAATTTAATCACAGAGCTTTAAACAAACTGATTCAGAGTTTCTTTACAGTGGTGGTGACTGAAACTAGAGGTGCAGAAATAGCTGTTATTTACCCTCCAAATAACCAGTGAATCTACATGTGTCTTCTGACTTTCATAGATGATGTTGATGATGGTAAAATCTGACATGGTAAATCTGACATGAATATTTTCAAAAAAATACAGGCCAAAATTTTATCTTAAAACACTTTTATCTAGTCTCTGTAAAAATCTCCGGTATCATAAAACGTAATAACCATTAAGTGTAAAACCTTTCTGTGATGTAGCTTTTGGGGGCATTAAATGCTGTGGAGGTCTGGTTCCCATCACTACTGCTGTATTCTGACTCAAATGTCTACAAAATGGTTCATTTCACATCCAGCTGCTCTGAAAATCTGTGGATTTCCCTTTTATTATCCAGATACCGAGTACAGCATGACAGTCAAATATGGAAAACTGACACTCATAGATTAATTATAATGTCTGATTGACTGGTTGCCCTTTCCACTTTGACAGATATTCGCAGTGCCAAAGAGGTGAAGGGCAGGAGTATCAACCTGGCCCTCTCCTGTAGGGGGCGTCAAGCCTTAAAACATGTTGGGATTGAAGAGAAGGTGTGTTCATTTACATTTATGGGATTTCTCCAGTGCCCTTATTCAGAGCGATTTAAAATCATTAGTTACAGGGACAGTCTTACAGTCACTAGTTACAGAGACAGTCTTACAGTCATTAGTTACAGAGACAGTCTTACAGTCATTAGTTACAGGGACAGTCTTACAGTCATTAGTTACAGAGACAGTCTTACAGTCATTAGTTACAGAGACAGTCTTACAATCATTAGTCACAGGAACAGTCTTACAGTCATTAGTTACAGGGACTGTCTTATAGTCACTAGTTACAGGGACAGTCTTACAGTCATTAGTTACAGGGACAGTCTTAAATTCATTAGTTACAGGGACAGTCTTATAGTCACTAGTTACAGGAACAGTTTTCCTGGAACAACAAAGGGTTAAGTCTCGTTACAGTGGCAATTTGCGAAGTCTGGGACATTTTAGGTAGCAAGTGACCAGTCAATTCTTTAAATTTATGTGATGGAAGCTGGAAAAATTGGCAATCATGAGGATCTGAGTGACTTTGACAAGGACCAAGAAGTTCTCCAAAGAGAGAGCATCTCCAGAAAAATGAGGTGTTCCCTGTATGCAGTCAAGTCAAGTCAAGTTTCCCAGATCTCAACTTCTATGGGATGTCCTGGACAAACTAGTCTGATACATAGAGAATCCACCTCACAACCTGCAGGACTTAAAAGGTCTGCTGCCAGAAACCACAGCACCGCAGAGGTCATCTGGAGTCCATCAGAATTGTTTTGGAGGCACAATGTCATGCAGGGGGTTTTAATGTCTTGTCTGATTGGTGTACACACCAACCCACACACCCACCCAACCACCCACCCACACCCACCTACCCACAACCACACACACTCACATACACTTACCCACACCCACCCACAACCACCCACACCCCCACACACACACAACACTAAGGTCCACTCTTGTATGCCTCATGTTGTGTATACACAAACAGCAATAAAACACAAATAGATGCTTTAGCCTCATTTCTCAGGATGCCCAATCCATGACAACATCCCTTGCAAGCACAGCAACATTAAAACAGTCTAAGACTAAGATCTCCTCAGTACAGTTCTCATTTATCAGACCATCAAACATGAAAAAACAAGTGTCAGCATATTTAAGAGAAGGGAATTCAACTGTACACAGGTTTGTTTTTGTTAAAGTACAAATACAATATCCTGCCCCATACAGGCTGCAGTATAAGTGTGCTCAGAAACGGGTCACTCACAGGTAAAGACACCAAATTCATCATTGTTAGGGCATACACTAGCCAGATGTTGCACACACTCAGAAACTGCCCGGTTTCTTCGTTGTTAGTATTATTTAAATTTATTATCAAAATTATATTACTGCAAAACATACAGCTCTGGAAAAAAAAGATACCACAGCAAAAATGTTCAGTTTCTCTGGTTTTATCTTTTTTATGTATTGAACAGAAAAGCTTTCAGTTTTTAACGACTGCATAACTTTAAAGGAAATGCATAACTTTAAAGGAGATGACAAACCTGTTATAAAACAGTATTTTATAACTTTCTGCAAGAACATTTTAGAGGCACTAAACTCTTCAGACGCCTGGTTCCATTCACAGTCACAGTGACTTAATTATGCTCAATTTTTGTCTTCAAAAATCAGTGGATGTCCAAAACATCCCTACAGCTTCCAAAGACTAAATCTCAAGCAGACTTATACTTCTGGTTTGCCTCTTGCTATTCACAAACCACACTTGACAGAGTTTAGCCTTTGTGTTCAATCAATTATTCAATCAATTATGTTGCTATAAAAGAATGGCTGCTGTTTTACTCAAAATGTTTTTACATTTTTGAGACCACAGAAATTCACTTATCCAGAAAAGCTGTGACATCCATACATGAGATCAAATCAGCTCTTATTCATCAGTTATGTGAATCTAATTATCACTTTGAAACACGCAGACTTAATTCAAACTTAGATCCTGTTTAATCTTATATTGTATTAAGACTACTACAATTTAACACTCAAGTAAACGAGGGTTCACTCTTTGGATGTGTGACTTGATGACTTTCATGTAGTTACTGAGAGTTTTATCATGTATTTTTCCACATTTATGCTACTGATTATTGAGGAATATGAAAGTATGAAAAGTCTCTGTATGAAAAGACTTTAATTTTGTTATATTGAATTAACAGTAACCGGGTATTTATTCTTGTTGTTAATTATGTGATTGTAAGACATTTTCTCTTGAATTTGCCTGAGACTAATAACACTAATATGGATAATTACTTTTGCTATAATCGTGATGTTTTGCTTTGTGTGTTTGTGACAGATCTGATGGTGTGAAGCAGTTGTTTTTGGCTCTAGAGCTGGTTCAGCCCTGGCTGGTTGGTGTGATGTGGTTTGTATTTGGACTGTGCTGTATTGACGAGGGTTTGTTCTCTGCTCTGCTCTGAGCTGTGCTGGGGTCTGAGATGTTCCAGAGTTGTGTAGAGTGCTGCGGTGTATTGAGCTCGGCGGCTGGCCTGTTGTACTGGGCTGTGTGGTGCGGTGCTGTATTGAGTTGTGTTGGTGTCGTGCTGTATTGAGCCGTGTTGAGCGGTGGGGCCGGCTGCAGAGCGCCCGGACTTTGATGTTTAATCTGAGAGAAGCGAGTGGTCCATTCACACGGCCCTCCCAGCCTGATCAGCTCAGCGGGAGAGCCAGGCTCATATACGCTCCCCAGCCAGCGCAACCTCGTTCCACACAAACCACAGCAAGAAAAAAGCCAAAACCGCAGACAGAGGGAGAGAAGCCCTGGAAGGCAGAGCATATCTGCCACTGACAATAGAAGGATTAGCCCATCCCACGGCAGACATAAGTGTATATGTATGTCTGTGAGAGTAAGAGAGAGGGAGAAAGAGAGACAAACTTATATCTACTTGCTTTGCACAACTTTTTTTCTGATTCTGACACATTTCTGCTTCTTCCATTCCCAGCCACAACCCTCTCATCTCTCTCTCTGTCGCTTTTTCTGTCTCGCTCTCGCTCATTCTGTCTCTCTCTGGGCATATTTGGGACATTTGGTCCACAGCGTGACTTGCAACACTCAGCAGGTTCAAAAGAATCCAAAGGCTACTAATACCGGTGCTGCCTGAGAGGCACACAGACATGCAAATAATTCTGGCATCATTATACCTGCATATTCTGAAGACTGGAAAAATGAATCAAGAAAAAAAAACAAAAAAAAAAAAACAAATGATAAAAAGCAAAAACAAACAAACTGTATCTTCCTCTGATTTTAGCCGGGCCTACCATTCAACCTCAGTGCACCTGCATATGGCAGCTGCATGCAACAAACAAAATTAATTTATGTTTTGAAAATGAATGTCTATTTGACAAAAGAAAAAAATATTTCGTTTGCTACATTAGTGGGGGTGTAAATCTCATTTGCAAGGATTTAAGGGTCGCAACTACCAAATATTTTCAATTTAGATTGTTCTCCCAAATATTAGAATATTCCATACGAATGATTAAAGTTGTAAATGTGTTTCACGGTAATAGCATGAAATGATTGTTATTATTATTACTGTCCAATCTGGCAACCCGGACCAGTTTGATGGCTGAACAGAACATTGCTTTAAAAAAAAAGAACCTCTTGGGCATTGATCAAAGTCCACTTTATACTGGAACAAACAGAAGTCAGCCTGAATAATATTCCTCCTGTTTGAATATTTTATCAAATGTATTCAATCTCTTGTGGCCTTACAGTTTATTAAAAGTAGTAGCCAATGTGCACTATAGGCTGATACTGATATTTAATATTTTACATGTACTTTTTTGGCGGATGATAAAAAAATAACATTTGTCTGGACTACACCTTAACACAAATCTGCACTACACTTGAAACAGTATTGCAGAGAAATAGAAGCTTTATGATTGTCCTGCTCACTCCAGTGTTATTGCATTACTGCCTTTAAAATAAAGTCTCCAATGGAGAGGCCACTGGATCCCACTCTTTAGTGTAAACTAAAAATCTCTTCTCTACCAAATCACCCGAGGAGTGTGTTCGTGCTGTAAATGTATTCTTTTGTCACAGATGTTAGGGGAAAAATATTCACCAAAAATATGCGCCCCTTTTCAAGAGAAATTCATTCCATGACGATGCGCAGCAGAAGGAATGTGTCAAGGACAAATAATAGACTAATAATAGTGTGCAAGATCAGAAATATCCATTAAAGTCATGGATGGATGTGCTCGCTTTCGGCCGGCTCTCAGTGATGGTGTTACTGCTCCACCACTCCAGAGCTGGACAGGCCGAGACCAGCAGTGACAAACCCATCTGTGCAATGAGACATCTGCCCACACAGCCTGACACCTCAGATCCACACACACACACACACACACACACACACACACAGTGGCCTGAGCACACAGCAGACTCCAGAACAGCTGTGTGGACTCTCACTCATCAACGGGAACATTCACAACACTGATTAACATGATGAGCCAAGAGCTCTCTCTTGCTGTCTCTCTCTCTCTCACTCACACACACAGTCTAATGGATGAGAGTGAATTCTACTTAGGTGCAGGACAGTAAAGTCTTCCTGTCAATGTTTGCTTTATTACCCCTCAGTGCATTCTTAAAGGGATCTTTAAAGGGAGTGTGTTTCAGTCAGATAATAAAAATGCAAGTAGCCTCATGAATAAAGCCAGTGTAAATAGGCCTAGTCCGCCACTGCTAAAGCTGCTATATTTTGCATTCCTTTTGAAAATCAAGTTCGCTTCATACATGCCAACAAAAGGGCCCTCGGTGGACATCTGCAGCGGGGCTCTTGACGCTTCCATCTGTGTGTGTGTGAGTATGTGTGTGTGTGTGCATGTAGTGGCCACAGGAACATGCTCAGCTACCCCATATGACTCCAATCTTTTCATGAGCTGAAACGAGATGATGATTAGTAGATGGCATGGCCCATATGAAGTCTCTCATAAGTAGATGAAGTGTTAAGCTGTTTGGCTTGGCAGAACAGAAAGGAAAGAAAGAGCGAAAAGAAAGGGGAGACGGCAGGACATCTCGACCTGAGATGACATATGCACACGGAAAGCTATGCTTACACAGCTCTGATATATGCTTGATATATGAGATTCTGCTACACATAATCCTCTTGAACTTCAGTTGAGAACATCATTTGTTAAGAAACGGAATGGAAAAATGATACCAAAAAGACACCGGTGCTAGATATTAAAAGGAGGAGGGGGTAGAAATGAAACAAGTGAGAGGAGAGGGCAGAATGAAAAAGAAAAGATCATTCTTTTGTTAATCTGTCTTCACCTCTTCCTTCACTCACCCGCTCACCCCCTTGCTCGCTCTGGGCCCGCTGATGTGCTGTAATAAAGTATGATGTCAAGAAGAGACAACCTCATCGCTTGCTTCACTTCTCCTCCCCCCAATTCTGGATGGAGCAGAAGCTGTAATTTCAGACTGAGCCATGTGGTGTGGACAGTGTGAAAGCAGCAGACATTGGCATGTGTGTGTGTGTGTGTGTGTGTGTGTGTGTGTGTGTGTGTAGGAGGGTTATTTGAGGCTGGGATGCAGATAGATGGCTAGAGTTTGTCAAACATAAAAGACACAGTGTCTCTACCCGCCTTTTCTACATTCTACAGAACCCTATGGAATGCTCCTGAAGAACCGCCAGCCCCCTCCCACCACATCACACTCACCAGTCTCTCATGCACCTGACTAAAACACACAATGACACACACACACACACACACACACACACACACACACATACACAGTCAGAGATGCAGACTGCAGAGCAGCACAGAACACTCTGCATGTGCTGTACGTGAACAGGAGATTGAATGTTCTTTGCTAGATTTGAATAGAAGTTAATGAAACCAGATTCCTTGTCCAGCCACTTCTATTGATTCTATTGGAGTGAAATTTTAACAGCATGTAAAAGGCACAGATATTTTCATATTATTAAAAAAACTCAAATTCAGCGATTACAGTCTTGCTAAAAGTGCTTAGAAAGTTACATTAATTATTAATTAGGATATAAGAATCAGCAAAACTTTTACGACCGTTTTTCTTCTGAAAGTAGATGCACAGTGCCTCCTGTCAGCTAAATTCCAGAATGGAATATGTTACATGAGCACCACTATGAGCACCAAATAAACTACATAACATATGAAAGTCTCTAGACATTTCCCTCAACAATGGCTCTCTCTCTGTGTCTCTCCTTCTCTATCTTTCAGGGGGGACTTTAAGGGCATGGGGAGATGAGTGAGACTCAATCAGACACCCTGCACACGACTAATGAGTTCCCACTGGAAGAGCTCAAACACATGCATACATTATGATTATGTTGCCAATACGTTAAAGGAGGTATTTAGTGGCACGGTATGCTTGTTGTGGCGGAGGAGGGCGAGAGAGTATGATACATCTGCTGCCTGTAAAACAGCTCTGGAGAGGCGGCGTCTCTGGGAATGAATGAGAAGGAAAGAAGGGCAATAAAAAAGTGAGAGAAAAAGTGGTGTGTAGGGACAGACGCAGGGAGGGGCAGAGAGATAACATGAAACAGGAACAGGGCGAGTACACTAACAGCCTCAAATAATATGAATGCGGGGCATGAATGTGTGACTGCCTGCGTGTGTGTGCGTGTTCCTGATGGCAGTGCCAGGCCCCTCATGTCTGAACTGTGAGGAGCAGGTGCAGAATAGAACCATCATGAGAGCAGCACCATCATGATGTGTGTGTGATTGTTTGTGCGCGAGCTAGAAAAAGTGTCATATGGTGCTGCTTGGAGCAACACAAAACTATTGCCTTCTGGGTGATGAGAGGGGCGGGTGGGTGAGAAGCCCCCGGGTCTTTCCTGAATCATGGATGGTGCACGCACACACGCGCGCGCGCGCACACACACACTCAGCTTAGTGAATGTGATCTGTGAAAACGTTCAAATGTAAACCCGGCAAGGTCCAGTCCAAACCTCCTCTCCGCATCAAACTTCTGGATCGGAACTTCTGATTTGGTGTTACTGGTGACCCACTTCAACAGCCCTAGCAGATATTCAAATGTTTAAAACTGCTGCCATAGCAAATTTCCATAATGCTCAATTTCCATAAGAAATAAGCGGCTTTCTGGGCAGATGAAGGCGCTTTGCATGTGTGCATGTGTGTGTCAGTTGAGTTTGCCTTTCCTAAACTAATTGGCGTAACCCTTGAACACAATAATAACTGCCTCATAGTCCATGTTATTCCTTTACATTACGCATGAAGCATAAAGTAGTGGGAGATTCTGGTAAAGGACTGAAGCTGTGATAATGAGAGAAAAGTGATGTGTGTCTTAGGAAACGATAAAAGATGTTTTTTGGGGAATGTAATATGTGTGCTACTAAACGCTGGTACTAATTCAGCCTGTAAAACTGCTGGACCCCCCCCCCCTTTCCCATGGAGTGATAGTTGCCTTAGCAACCGTGGCAAATCTTCCTTTTCTCAAACAGATGTCCCATTTAGTTTGAAATTAGAATGTGTAAAAACCCAGGAGACTCAAATTATTTCAAACTTCTCCGGGAGGAGGGAGAGAAGAAAGGAAGTGAAGAGAAAAGAAATGAGTGGCAAGGGAGGTAGAGAGAGAGAGAGAGAGAGAGAGAGAGAGAGAGGAAGGGAAACACAGAGAGGGAAGGAGGAATGGAGAGGGGGGAGAAGTCCATATTGCCTCTTCTCTCAGCATAGGTGTGAAAGTGCCTTCGCGGTGGGCATCTCTCACGCTTGTCTGATGCCAAGGCAAAACCCAATAGCGCCAGGCAGAGGGATCAATGGCAGATAGAGAGCGAGAAAGATACAAAAAAAACGGCCACTTCATTTCACTGACTGACGTTATTTGTAGGGGTCCGGGGAGGTCTTTTACCTTCATACTGAACCAAAAAATGAAAGAAATAAAACGAAAGAAAAAAAGTATAGAAGGTATAGAAGCTCATTCATACATTTTGCCCATAATAATCCGCAAATCTGCAATCTTCTACAAAATCTACATAAACGGATGGACTAAAACTATGCGGTGTGTCAGGGTAGATACAGAAGCTGCTAATGTGCACACACAGAGACACAGCACTCAAAAGAAAAAGGAATGTAATCCCTTTAGACCATTACATAGGTAAATTGAGGCAAAGTCCCTCTTAGAAATCCACTGCTATGGGAACCCCCCCCACACACACACACAGAATGACTGACAGCATTATAGGGGGGCCTCAGCAGACTACACAGAAGCAGAACACTACGTCAAAAATAATTAGGAAAAAAAACAAGCAGATGTTCCGGGAACTTCTGGCCACTCACTCATTTTTTGATTTTGGAGGATCTGTTTTCTTCTGAGAGTGTATTTGTGCTTTGAAGGGTGCATGACAACATGGATAGGGGGCGCTCCCGAGCATAGCCCCCCCACCGGCCGTTAATTGAGCGGGTCCTCCTGTGGGCAGCCCTACATAGCCGAAGCAGTCGACTCTCTCCCTGAGGGAAGACCCAGCCGCCACCACGCTAATCTCTTTCCTTTCCCCAAATCGCACTGCGCATCAACCAGCACCTTAATTAATTCACCAAGGCACACAGGCAAGGTCAACCAGTGAAGAACACAACCCTCACATCTCCTCCAACTCAAAAGGCCTTCTCCACCTGATCATTAGGCTCCTCTTCCTCTCCTCCCCCCTCATCAGTCCCTCCATCCAAACACAGAGATGTTCATTAGCGGCTTAAAGTGTGTGGCCTTCATCAGTGAGGAAGCGCCATCAAACAAAAAAAGAAAGAAAGACCGAAAGAAAGACAGGTACACTGCCTCTGACACCAAAAGACAGGAAGAGGAGGACACTCTTTCTTTCTTTTCTTTAATTTTTTTCCCATTCTGTCTTTCTTTTTTTTTTGATGAGGTGTTTTAATTGGGCCACTATAGAAGAGAAGCAAATCCTCAATAATTAAAAAATCTAATTACGGAGTCTTTTGCATCTCTAGCGTTAATTATTCCTCGTGGAGTCAGTGGGTAGCTAACATTTCTTCAATTTTCATTTTCACGAGGAAAAAAAAAGTTTCACCACCCCTCCTCTGCTCTTTCTTTTCCCTCCTCTATCTATCGCTCCCTGAGCATGGAGTCCTGAATGGCAGCCAAGAATAGACATCAATAACAAGGCCAGGGGTGGGTGATATGGAAAAATAACATCACAATATATGAAGATTTTTGTATGATCCACACTATGTACTATGATATGTAGTTTTTCTGATGTTTGATGAGTTTGAACAGTACATTTGCATTTAAAAAGTACTTGTACGAGTAACAGGGATGAGTATTAATAGGATTTCACTGATACTGACACTGATTCTGATATTGATCTGATACCGATACTGTTCTTGATCCGTCTTTCCATAATTTGGTGCAAAAAATAAAAACAATCACATGAAAAACTCAGAGAAGATTCAGCAGTTATTTTATTTATTTATTTATTTTGCAGAAATAAAGATCTAGACTGTGTCCTGACTGTGTACTGTATATATAATGACGGAGGAACGCTGGTAAAAATGTTCTGATCCACAAATGTGTCTTGGTGGAGAGCAGAGCGCTACTCCGTCCCTCCACTGATTCAATCCAGCATCCACTGTTTGTTGTTGTAACTGCAGTGGGCACATATATAATATAGTAATATCCACAATATAGTATTATCCTACTGGGTAAAACATTTCCCTGTGAATCTGATGACCACAAAGTTGCAGGTTTGAACCCCCACTTGTCCTTGAGAAAGGCACTTAACCCTCAGTGTCTCCAAGGGGACTGTTTGTAAGTCGCTTTGGATAAGAGTGTCAGCCAAATGCCACTTTACAATGCTAAATGAAACACATTTTAGATCTGAGGTGGGAACCACAAAGCTTCTGTACCAAACCGACCATGAGCAGCAAGCATTCTGTATCGAGTGTTGTGTTAACGATTGTGGAAGGGGCACAGAGTCATTGTGCACAAAACTTCAAGTTTCCAGCGAGCTGCGCACCAGACACCGGCACAAGACAGTCCCACTTCATCTGTCACTCACACTCGGCTGTACTGCCGTGCTGCATGGCTTCTGATATCAAACAAGCTTGTGTTAGCCTCATTTCTACTGCTGAGATTCAGTGTTCAGTGATGGGCCTAATGCCTGGCTAATGTATAGTAATGTCAAATAAGTAATGTCAGTTAAGTATTATTCAAGGATTAGCATACAAGTCACCCCAGCACCATCTGGGTGTTGAAAATTTACCACTGCCACTGTTTTCTCTTCAAGCACCTTTAACATAAAGTGTCACTAACATTCAAGGTTTGCATTCTATACGGCTGTACAGCTGATATTTTGTCTTTGGTCTGTTTTAGTAACAGAATTTTTGTAATCATTTTTGTTTGCTTATGTATTTGTTTATTGCAAAAACTATTTCATACATAATTTATACATTTGTTCACAGTTTAGAATGTAAGAGTTTATAATTAATATGTTGAAGACGCATAAGTGAGAATTGATCTCAATTCTAAGAAAAAAATCTCATGGTATAAAACTACACACACACACACACACACACACACACACACACACACACACACACACACGGTAGGTAGAGAACTATAGGGTTCATCTGTCTTTGCACAAAATTGGCACGTGCTGTGTTCAACAGCATCGATATGCCCCCTACGGTACTCAAAGCGCTTCAGTGCCCAGAGAGAGAGAGCGAGTGAGTGAGAAAAAGAGAGAGAGGGAGGGGGGAGAGCAGGAGAAGAAGAGAGAACGAACCAAAGAGAAGCAATTAACTAGTGACAAACTTTGACTGCTAATCATCTTGCCCCTTTCCTGTTAAAACAACCAGCAAATTCGCATCAAGCCAATACATACGGTCAGCATGGTACAATATACAGAATACAGAGTGCAGATTTAGTTCCAAGTCCACTCATTTGTGCTGCATTTGCAATGTTATGCCTCCCCCATTAAAACGCAAAAAGAGCGCCACATTATCTCAATCACACCACTAAACATGCAGCAAGCAGCTATTCTCTGCTGGCACCCCCCCATAGTGCACACAGGCTGTGTGTGTGTGTGTGTGTGTGTGTGTGTGCATAAGCGGATATCTCCACCCCCACGGTTTCTGTATGTCTCGATTATGTTTGTTAGTAACTCTCTGTGTGTTTGTGTCCATGCAGTTAATAGCATATGATGAAGGTTCAGCGCTAAGTGTGTGTGTGCGTGTGTGTGTGTGTGTGTGTGAGAAGCTCAGACGCTCAGAGCAATATGCAGTGTGGGTCCTACACATTGTTTGTACTTCATGCTTTCTGAAAGGGACAGCTATCCTTAATACTCCATCCTCCCACACAGGCTTCGGTCTGTCTTTAGTCTCACTATCTCCCTCTCTCACACACACACACACACACACGCACACACACGCACACACACGCACACACACGCACACACACACACACCGCCAAGCGGCCCTGCTTCTGTGGATCTCCAGATGACAAATGACTTGTAAACTTGCATTAGCGTCAGCAGAGCAGAAAAACACGCCACATGTTTCCCCCATGCTGTCCCTTTCATTCCAGAATCACCGCATGACAAATAGTCCGGATTTAGGGAAAAACGCAGTGTGCCAAGATCTCATTTAGCTCGCTAAAGAAGTGTACGTGTGTGTGTCCATACATGAGAGTGAGTGTGTGAGTGCACATGTGTGTGTGTGCGTATGTGTGTGTGTAGCACAACAAAGAGCTATGTGACAAACATTGATATCACTGACCTCAGAGATTGCCAGAAAGGACTAAGAGTGGTAGAGAGAGATAGTGTGTGTGTGTGTGTGTGTGTGAGAGAGAGAGAGAGAGAGCAGAGAAGGGATCAGGACAGATGAAGCATGACAGAGAGAGAGCGTGAGAGAGACAGACGGAGAGAAAGAGAGAGGAGGCGGAACAGGACAGATGAAGCAAAAGATGGGGCAGTGAAGCTGTTATGGGCAGTGCTCGGTCCATCAGTAATCAAAAGTGAGAGGTGAGAGTGAGAAAGTGAAAGGCAGAGAGAGAGAGAGAGAGAGAGTGAGGGGGGAACAGAATGCAGATTAGTGAACCTTTGCCCTGATGGATGGATGTGTGGATGAAGAAATTGACATTCTTAAAGGAGTCGTAGTTGTGGCGGAGTCAACCGATGCTCAGACCGGCTCAGAGGCAGCCGTCACCCGCGGCAACGTGGGACTCGGTCCATAAAACCCTCCGCTTTAGGGAAACAGCGTCACCATGGTGAGGAGACCGGAGCAGCACTGTCCCACTGAGGAGAAGCACGTCCGACTCCGATTGACAGGAGGAGCAAAACAGTTGAAGGGATGGTGGGATGGACTGATGGACAGAAAAGTAGAGAGAAGCAGAGAGAGAGAGAGAGAGAGAGAGATGAAGAGCTCTTTTTTCCCCTCAGGCAGAATGCCATTACTAGGCTTCAGCACCACTAATGTTTTATTAGGACTGCAGGCCAAGCACACAGACACACACACACACACACACACACACACACACACACACACATACACAGGCAAAAGCTGGCTACTCCTTGACACATTTGAGTGGATTAATATTAGATGCCTTTAATCTACCTCATGTGTTCATGACTGCAGTAAACACCACAAGAGTGACAGTGATGGTACACATGCATGCATACTTACTTACTTACTTACTTACACACACACACACACACACACACACACACACACACACACACACACACACACACACACACACATATCTACAGACAGACATTCTTTTATCATGCTAGCTGTCCTCATCCTCTTTAATAGGTTTTTAGAATTATTCACAGCACCTGCCTGTCGCTAAAGCTACCTACCTAAGTACATAAGTATATGGGCACCAAACTAACTGTAAAAACCAATTATCTGGCATAAGGGACCAAGATGTCCTACACTGGGCATCAATATGAAGTCTCCAGGGCCCATAACACACCCTGTACACACCTAAATACACACACAAAGTTGACAGGCTCAAATACATTTGCCTTCTCTCTCCCATTGCCATTGTACATGGCTGTGGCACGTCCTCTTACAAGCATGCACATTCCCTAAGTGGGAGGGAAGCAACACAATGAAGTCTGTGCTCGAAAAGGAGGAAATGCAGCCTAGGACAAGGAGGGATGCCAACAGAAGTGTTAACGAGAGAGAGAGAGAGAGTGAGAGAGAGAGAAGGAGAGAGAGAAAAAGAGAGAATAGGGGAATTGGGATGAGATGGAGCAAAAATAGAGGCAGACTTGAGGGGGAAGGGAACACAGAGCAACATATGGTGACGAACAGTGAAGGCAGGAGTGAGAGAATGAGAAAGATCTTCCCACTTCCCACCCGGTTCCCCCTTCAGCTTAACACTTCTGACACTGTTTAGAGTTTTGACACTAAAATTATATGTATTACAATATCACATTTCTTTAAATAGCACAAACATGCTATTAAATTGCTTGAACATTCCGCTTTCTTTTATGATTGCGACGTGTCTGCCACTCTCCCTCATATATACTTTCTGTTATGCATTCATTTGTCGGTGTTGTTTTCATCATGGCTGGCAGGCATAGACAGGTCACAGGTACCTGACATAACACGCCCACAAAGCTGTCCTGAAGAATGAAGCAAAGAAGGGAGACAGAGATAAAACAAGACAGAGAGATTGAGAGAGAGACAGAGAGAGAGACAGAGTGAGAGAGAGAGGGGGGAGAGACAGAGAGAGACAGAGAGAGAACGAGACAGAGATTGAGAGAGAGAGGGAGAGAGGGAGAGAGACACAGAGAGAGAGGGAGAGAAAGACAGAGAGAGAGAGAATGAGACAGAGAGATTGAGAGAGAGTGAGAGAG
>JBBPCY010000130.1:32602259-32615514 GCA_037974405.1 Brachyalestes nurse
AGAGAGAGAGAGAATGAGACAGAGAGATTGAGAGAGAGTGAGAGAGAGAACGAGACAGAAACTGAGAGGGAGAGAGAGATAAATTGAGAGGGAGAGAGAGACAACGAGAGAGAACGAGACAGAGAGATTGAGAGAGAGGGAGAGAGAGAGAGAACAAGAGAGAACAAGAGAGAACGAGACAGAGAGATTGAGAAAGAGGGAGAGAGAGAACGAGAGAAAACGAGACAGAGAGATTGAGAGAGAGGGAGAGAGAACGAGACAGAGAGATTGAGAGAGAGGGAGGGAGAGAGAGAGAGAGAACAAGACAGAGAGATTGAGAGAGAGAGGGAGAGAGAGAGAGGGAGAGAGAAAGAATGAGACAGAGAGATTGAGAGAGAGAGGGAGAGAAAGAGAGAGAAATTGAGAGGGAGAGAGAGGATGAGAGATAAATGAAGACAGAGAGGAAGAGAGAGAGGGAGAGGGAGAGAATGAGACAGAGAGAGAGAGGGAGAGAGAAAGAGGAAGAGAGAGAGAGAGAGAGAGGGGATGAGAGATCAATTAAGACAGAGAGGGAGAGAACGAGACAGAGAGAGAGAACGAGACAGAGAGAGAGAGGGAGAAAGAAAGAGGGAGAGAGAGAGAGAGAGAAATTGAGAGGGAGAGAGAGAGAGAATGAGACAGATAAATTAAGACAGAGAGGGAGAGAGAGAGTGAGAGAGAGAATGAGACAGATAAATTAAGACAGAGAGGGAGAGAGAGAGGGAGCACTCACCAGGGTGAGCCATAGATGCGGAAGCCTCGGACAGTAACGTCAGAGTCCTGCAGGTAGATGCAGTTGGTCAGCAGCGACTGCACATTTTCGTAGTTCTCGGGCTTCAGCTTGGAGGCGGAGGGAAAGTAGTAGAAGTCCTGCTTTATCAGGTCAGCCATGAACTCCTGATCGAATGTGAGCTCGTGATTTCCAGCAATCACAATCTTTATCTCATAGGGTAGTGTGCCTGCAGGGAGGGGAAATGGAAGAATAACAAAAGTAAGCTTTTGCATAAACATGTTTTGGATACAACATAATATTTTAACACTTAAAAGATCTGACAATGTCTAATTATTGTAAAGTATCCATTTTTGACAATTTTTAGTACTTTTTTGCCTCTGAATCCCTCTACTATGATAGAGGTGAGGTAGACTGTAGAAAGTAGAAAGTAAAAAGTGTAAAAAGAAATTCCTTCATAAGTGAACACACAACAGCACACAGTATGAACAGCAAAACATCCTTTGTATTTATACCCATTCACCAAGGGAGGCAGTGGGCAGCCAGGAACACAGCACCCTGGGAGCAGTGTGTGGGGATGGTATCTTGCTCAAGGGAACCTCAGTCCTGGGATTTGAGCCCACAACCATCTGATCGCAGGGGCAACGCCCTAACCAGCAGGCCACCAGCTGCATAAGGCTATGACAAAATATGTTTTAGCTGAATGGAAACACTGATTATTTTTGTCATGTTGGCCTCCAGTAAACAAAATTTGAAATAAACGATGATTATGGGGCTAAAGTGCAGAATGTCAGAATTTGAGATTGTGTATTGTAGATGTTACATTTGGAGATGTGTTGCTGTCTCTTTCTTTCTCAGTATCAGAAAAATGTAGAGACAATGTCATAATGAAAAAATATCATTTAAACACAGCACTTGCTTGATCACCAAAGAAGACAAGGTTGCTCCCAGCTGTGCAAAAAATAAGTGTCCATGTAATTAAAGAACAAAAATGCATAGCAGAGTTAAGAGACCTCCAAAACAAGTAGTAGTTAAGTGAAAAATGGTTAGTTCAAAATAAAGTGAGAAGCAGCGATAGAAGAAACGCACTGAAGTCTTGAACTTTTGCTGAAGTCTTATAGTTGCTGTGGCAAAATGAGAAAACACTCATCAGAAGTTGTTAGAGAAAGTATGAAGAAAAAAAGTTGCCAATGATCCACAACAAACCACATCATCTGTAAAACAGGGTTGCATGGGCAAGTCACATATGCAACGGCTGATACTTCTATCAAAAAAAGACAGTGTCCCTAATATCATTTGTTTGGAATTAGCAACAATAAATCAAAACCCACCAGAGGAAAGGTCAAGAGGCCACCGCTGAAATATGTATGAAGCAGCTCTGCAATTAATATGACACCTAATAATTTTTACATCAATAATAAACAAACATTAGTACACTTCATTCCATTTGTGTCTCCAATTTGTAAGCAATCGCTAAAATATTCATATGCGGCGGAGAGCGGACCTGTCCACGCCTGCCAAACACACAGACAGTCTGTCCCCGCAAATCTCCAAACCTACCGCTCGCTCCCAGCAGTGCTCAAAAATGTGTAGCAAAAAATAAATAAATAAAAAAAAAGAGAATGAAAGAAAGAAAAAATTACACCAAACATCTGGAGCGCTCCCTTTATTTGAAAAGTGTCATAAAAGAGATGAGATGCATCAGAAAGTGTCAGGTTTGGTATGTGAAGGAGAGTTCAATCATGCCGTGTTTTGACAATTATGCAGTCAAGCGCGTCCCTGAAAAGCAGCAATTAAATTGAGGTTGGGAAAGATTGGTGGGGGGGGATCTACTGAAATGACAGCATGCACACACATCCACTCTCACACACTCTAAATCTAACACATAAGGTGTGAGATATGAGTAATTTACCTGATGTTAACACACACACACACACACACACACACAGACTGCATTATATTCTACAGCTCCTCTGGAAATCTGCAGGGATAAGCACATTTGCGCCGTCACTACATGCGGATCGTAAAAGTCAGAGTCAGGGAGAAATGAGTGTGAGTCCGACTGCTCGGAAGAGACACATTCTCTGAGTTTTTGCTCATGAGCCGGAGAGATTTAGAGCCCCTGTTACAAAGGTAAAGCTCCAGTGCTTTTAATGATACCTTACTATCTCCTATTCTCCTATTTTTTGTCCCTATAATTGAACTCTCATTGTCTTGCCTCTCACACATTTGTGTTTTTCTGCTTCGCTCTCTGCTTGGGCTGTGAGCATTACAAGAAGATTCATAATGCCTCTGTTTCTCTTTTACCTCACACAAATCAACACTTGTTTTCCCACAGCACCTCTACTTTAACGTTATCTATTACTGTTCATCTTCATCACCTGCCGTGGTTTCTTTGAAAATCAATTTTCTAAAAAAAATCAGAGAAAAATATACAATAGCCCCACATTGTGTTTATGCTTATTTGCTGCTAGTTTCACTTTGCATGTGTGAAAGCCTCTCGTATTCGTCCGAGAGCATAGCTTGCCTTGCTCTTTCTCCCATAGATAAACGGCCTCGCTGCTTCTGAGGCCCGACGCAGAAACGTAGAGAAGAATCGCCGCTTCACAATAGAGTCATTCTCTTAGAAACACAAAGCAAAAATATAGTCTTTGGAAGCAATCAATCACGCAAATACAAAACGCCAGCGCGGGGGAGGAGGGGAAAGAGAGAGCCCGCTGCTTTTGTGATGGAAAGAGAGGGAAAAGGGGAGGAAGAGAAAGGAAAAAGATGCTTTGCTGGGCTCAAACGCCTAATCCGGACACGCAAATGACTGGATGTTGCCTGTTGTTATTAGCCTCCATCTTTCACACCCTTTTGTCTTTGATTTCAAAAGACGCTTTCAAGCAACAAAGTTTAAATTTCACTATGAATCTCGGCGACAAAAGCTTCTGTTCTTTTCATGTACTTTCCGTTCAAAGGGAGGCAATTAAATAAGACGAATGCGAGCGCACGCATGCTCACACAGACATATATGCATGCACAAAGAGTAGCATGTGCACACGGATACGAGCACACACACACACACACACACACACGCACACGCACACACACACACACACACACACGCACACACACACGCACAATCTCTTTCTCCCACACACGACTAGTAAATACAAACTCAAACCTCAAAGCAGTCTATATGTTCATGAATGTGTGTGTGTGTGTGTGTGTGTGTGGGCACGGTGGGCCTGCCGAATTAGAGCTTTAGAGGTGTAGAGACCAGGAGGAAGCTTCCGGATCTAAGTGCTATTGTCCCTGTGTGTTCTGGTGGGTGGTCTCTGGCCTTTGATGGGGAAAATCCACCAACCTTCAAATTCAAGGCTTGTTTGAGAGGATTACTGAGCACTCAGAGTGTGTGTGTGTGTGTGTGTGTGTGTGTGTGTGTGCCTGTCTGACTGTCTGTCGGTCAGTCTGTATGAGAGAGATCAGCGTTTCCAGTAATGCACTAGAATTTCTTGTGCAAATTTTAAAAGAAAAGCATCAGGTCTAAGCTTTTTCTGGGTTCTTCTTGGTGGTGAGGTTCTGCAGAAAGCTACTAAGGACTTATTTCTTACTTATACTGGTACAAGTGGCTTCTGAAACATAACTCAAACATGAAAACTTTAACAGCACAACATGAGGACCACACTTACATGTGCAATAATTGAGTATACGATAAAATAATATATTTGAGAACTTGGGCTGGAGGCAGCTTCTAAATGAGTTGTTTCAAAGAACAGAGGTCTGAGAGTAGACTGAGGAACAGGAAGGTGATGGGGAACAAAAATTCCACCACCGGAAACGTCAGGTAGAAGAGGAAATTTATTGGAAGATTAGTAGCTTCAGTCATAGTCCTCCTCCCAAACTTCAGTTACTTCATAATTATTAATTCTATACATGTTTAATAAACTCTTAATAAAATCCAAAATAGCTGGATCTCCGCAACTAAACTAACAATCCACAATGGACCACATTTATGTAGGATGTCAGGAGAACAGTACAGCTCTAGGATCAAGTCCCCTTTGTCTATAGAACTCTATTCTTTAAGACATAAACGGCATAATATTCTGTATCAGAACCCAGAAGAACCTCAACCCAGTCTTGAAAAATATGGGCCATTGTGTTCACAGTGTCTTATAATCCGTGCACGCAGTAATTCACATCATTGTGAAACACAAGAGATGCTGTGGATGTGGTCTGTGTCTCTTTTCAGACTCCTTTAGGCTCTTTCTCTCCTCTTTCTCACTTCCTCCCTGGTGCCCCCTCACTCTTTCTCTTTTTCTCCCCATGCACATTATTCATGTTTCTTTTAGAAGATGCTTTAACAGAACAAAATCTTTCTAATACAGCCCGAAATAGAAGTGCTGATTGATTCATTTCATTTTTTAGGTCAGGCAGAGCCGGCAGTCTTATGTCTGAGCCTGAGAGGCTGGGGACTGGATACAGGACAGAGACGGGAGAGAGGGGGTTCTGTGGTAACACTTCTGAGTCTCTGTGATGGAGAAGCATTTCTAACCTTTTACTCCAGGGCGCTTTAATCTCCTGACTTCTACTGACACATGAAACGCGGACACACCACATCCCTCTGTCCCTATTCATTTTTTACTTTTACTTTTCTTCTCTCTAATCCATAATCCAGATCCTCCTCAATAAGGGATGGCGCTTTTCACCTTACACGCACTGCTAACACAGAAACTCACACGGATTATGTAGGTGGTTTTGCGTGTTTAGCACAAACAGCTTTCTCCACCTACCTCTAGGCAGCTGGTGGCCTAGTGGTTAGAGAAAGCAGTGGGTTTGAATCCCAGGACTGCTAGTGGCACCACTGAGGTACCCTTAAGAAAGATACCATCCCCACACACTGCTCCCCGGGCGCTGTGTTCCTGGCTGCCCGCTGCTTCACTTGATGAATGCGTTAAATGGGTTAAATGCAGAGGAAGAATTTCATGCTGTTCACACTGTGTGCTGTTGTGTGTTCATGCATGGCAGAATGTTCACTTTACACTTTACTTTTTACACTCTACCCCATCAGAGGGATTCAGAGGCAAGAAAGTACTCAACCTGTGCTCACCAGAAACTAAGGGTTGATCGTTATGTCATTTTTTCCAGTACCAAGACCAATATCAGTAAATGTTGGCAACTGTAAATACCAGTAAATGCATCATCAAATTAATTAATTTGTTGCAATCAAGTTAGCTCTACAAGACTCAGAATTAACGTTATTATGACCATCCACTAACATAAAAACATCAAGTAAGTTACGTTTGCGATATGAAAGCTAAAATAAGTTCTAGCTGCACTTAAACCAGTGTTACTCAAAGATATAGCTTTCACTACATAAATAAACTCCATTATCTCATAGTAACTGTATTTCACTGCATTTTCATTTAACTCTGAAACTGGCAGGACTAGCCTGGATCATTTAAATACCTAGTACCTTAGATGTTGGTATCCGTTCCTATATTTAATGTTTAGACAGTTTGTTTGTTTTCACTTTTTAGACCCCAGCTGTGTAAAGGTCTATTTAGTCTTTAAACAAAACAATCATCATAAAACCGGGAGAAATTGGCATTTGCTTGAAAGGGCTGAACCTGGGCGTTATGATTTCACAGTTCACAGTTCATTTCACAGCATTCTTCAAAAGAAGTAAGCAAGATCCCAAGTAAGATATTAAAAAGGCAAACAATGTTTACAACAAGACAAAGTTATTGCACTCAGGATATAATTCATCCAATGAAAATTGGGTTCTTATTTTTGGTTCTATCTTAAATGATGCGCCGTTATGTTCTGACTGCTGCACCATTAAACATGACGGCACTGGACCTGGAGTTCAACATGGAAGATAAAACAGGCTCTTCATTTGGTAAAGCAGCTTAACTGACAATGAAAATATGTAGCTGAACAAAGATTTTAAGAGATTTATGCTTTAAACATCATCGCTGCAATCTAATGAAAATCCAGCCAGACTTAGACAATCTCCTTATCTGAATGAACGTAAATGTAAAATTTATCTCGGCCAGCCACAGAAACTGGGGTTTATCATAATTTTGGCAATATCAACCTTCAAAACACTGCTCTGGCGAGCTCTTGTCCACAAATGTGTTCCTCTAAGCCTGTTCCTCTGACACAGTAGCCTTCAATGTTGAGAGGCTATTACTTGTGACTTGTAGGAGCAGTTTCCCAGATAGGGATTAATCCTAGCACCTAGCAATTAACAGTATCATGAATGGAGATATTCCATTGAAAGAAAAATATAGTCCAGGACTACTCCAGTTACTTGTCTGGGGAACCGGGCTGTGAGGAATCAGATAGATGGGACATTGCTCTATACCACACAAAGCAACAGAGAGGGCTGCATCAGAGCCAAAGCAGTGTATGACAATCGTCTAGGCCGATAATCGGTCAACCCCTTTTAGAAACCATTATCACGCACAAGTGAACACAAACTGCGTTATTCACTCACTGAAAGAGGGGATGGGAACGAGACAAAGAAAAAGGAAAAGTTTGAGTAAACCAGATGGAGAAAGACAGCCAAGTCGTTATTTTCCTCTTGTTGTGCTTTGGCACAGCTTTAATACAGCAAAGGTGTGCCTTTAGGTTTGTTAGCAATCTGAGGCCCCCTGGAAACATAAATAAAGCTAAAACCCCAAATCACAACATTAATACCCCTTATGAAACAGCAAATTTCACACTGCGTTCTTTTAAGTAGTGAAAGGACTACTGTTTTCAGCTGAATACTGATCATTTCAGTGTCATAATCCGGATTTAAGTGGTCAAATATCAGAACCGAGAAAAGAAAAAAACTGCTTTAAATTTGGCCCAACAGAAAAATCTACTCAAAATAGATATCCTATAAGATGTGGTGGGGAAGGCAAGAGGACAACATATATGATACATGATATATGATAAAGTGCATCATATGTCAAAATTAGGTCTGAGTATTGAAGGTTTTATGGTACTGACTGAATCACTTTAATAGTCCTGAAAAATTCTAAACTAAATTTTTTAAATAGTCTCTCTTATCAGCATTCATGAGCCACTAGGCATACTCCTTCCAAAATCTAAACAACTGAATTAATTCTGTATGAATTTCATTAATAACAGTATTTCAGTGTTTCATCGTTGAATCTACATACATCCAGCACCTCACACTCATTTACTTTGAGGTTGTAATTTAAAAGAAAGTATCGACAAGTATCACTCAGATATCGAAGCCTTGGTAAAAAAAAAAGGACCCAGCCCTAATTGCAACAACAGTACTATAAAACACAGGCCAATTACATGGTTCATTACAAAAATACATTATAATTAGTCTTCTTTAATAGGATTTGGATTAGAATGAAACGATTGTAATATAATAATATTGCAATATGAAAAAATGGTATTCATACTTTTTTATATTAAACAAGGTAATGCCAGTTCTTTGTCTCCATTGCAACGTTTAAAAAACTGTATAAAAACAATACTGTGAATATCATGCAGTGTGAAAATGTCTTTAAGCATAGTGATGCTATATTTGTGTCCGTAAGGCTCCTTCCACACACACAAACCAAGACAAAAACAAACACACACACATACAGAAACCAAACACGCCGATCTACTATGTTTAGATAAAACGAGAAAACATACTACAGAGTGCAGTCCATTTGTAAAGAGAAACTGCGAAAAGCAGGTTTAGCACACACTAACAGTCTCACACACACACACATATAAACCCACACACAAAGGCAAAACACCAAACATAAAGTACAAGCGCACATGAACAGACAGATGGAAAACGATTTGGCTCTTGAAGCTATTGCCATGTGAGATTCTGTTTTGCTTTCAACGTTAAGAGCTGTAAAGGGGTGTCAAGCTTCCTCGTTAATAACCCACAGCCAAACCTTCAGCAGAGTAAACCCCACATACAGGCCAAGAAACAGAAGAGAGACGCAAAGCTTGAAGGAGAGAAGATAGAGAACGCATTAAAGTTTCATGATGGATTTCTCTCTATATAGAGATTAGAGAAAGAGCAAAGGGGCTCTGCAGAACACAGGCAAAAATGCAGGGGGCGGGGAGAAAGAAAGATATAAACTTTTCCAAAAGCTTTTTTTTTCTTTACACACACACACACACACACACACACACACACACACACACACACCTTACACTGCCCACATAGCTGTTGCATCATAAACGGAGGTGATCTATTATTTATAATCAGGACAGGACAGAACAAGACAGACAGACTACTGCAGCCCACGACCACTCGAAAGCAGAGAGAGAGAGAGAGAGAGAGAGAGAGAGAGAGAGAGAGAGAGCGGGTGTGTCTCTGATTATACCCCTAACTTGAGTATTTCTCCCATGACATACTCTCGCTTTCCCTACAGTGAGATCCATATTTAACTAGAACAGTGAGGTGCAGAACATTCAGAAACTTTCCCTACACCTCAGTTCCACATGCACCCGGAATGCCTGATGGAGAAAAACTGACAAGAGCTGACAAGAGTGCTCATATTACACACACACACACACACACACACACACACCGGTCACTGCAAGGCTCATCCAGGACAACTGAAACAGCTACAGCCATCAGTGATATCACAGTACTGCTGCGGCCTAGAGATGGCCTTTCAGCGTTGGGCTGATATGAGCAGAAAAGGCTGAAGGACATATTAGAATAAAAAAAAAAGTTTATCTTTAACAATTCTTTAACAAATCAACGTTTGCATTCATGCATTTGGCAGATACTTGACTGCTACACATAGCAAATGTGGCAGCAGAAGTCTCACCCAAAGACTGACTGGCGTAGAGGACAGTGGGGTAGCAAAGCTACTTTTAGTCATTTGAGCTTGATAGTACACTTTTAAATAATCATAAACAATCACGATGAGAATGTGGACTTTTCTGAATCAAGTCACAAATGTCAAAAATAGATTTTCGAAATATTAACTGATAAGGTAATGTTGACAGAACGCTAAAGGCGAAACTTGGAGTGCTGCACCCGGACAGTCTATGAAGTACTCATAACTGAGGCACAAAATGGGCTGAGAGAGAAACCCAAACTGCTCTCGCTGCATAAAAAGCAGCGTATGGAAGCACTTTGGTGGAAAAAGTGTGGAAAAAGGATGTCAACATTATATTAGAATCAATATTACACGTTTCCACCCAGAGAAGGAAGAAAACCCCCCGTTGGTACTTGATGTCAACCAGAGGAACATCAAGCAAGCGAAGTCAAAGCCTACACCCTGGAAAGGGTGAAGCGAATTACAAACTCTAACTTCTATAGCCAAGGATTTGCACCCATATTCAGTCAATGAGAACCAAGACTTTCTCGCTATGCTGCGCACCTTGGAGCTGAGATACAACGTCCCATCCTGAAGATATTTTACTGCTGATTCTGTACAATGCTGGCACCTCTTCCATCTGTTTTATTAATACAATAATAAATTCATTAAGGATCATTGCAAATTCTTCGATTTAAGAGTACTAAGTAGTCACATAGTGAGATGAAAGAAATCCTACACAGAAAAAAAAGCATCAAGATGAATCAATAATCATTCTATCATCCCATCGCAGCCCTCTGAATCGTAATCAAATCAAATCGTGAGGTGCTCAGAGATTCCCACCCTTATTAAGTGAAGTGCCTCAATTAAAAACAGCTCATTTAAAAGCTTAACAGATTTTGCAGGAAGAATATCGAATGGGCAACAGTATCGACTGTTGACTACTGAAGACAATATGGTAACAATATGAACGCTATCATTGATTAGATGTTCCACATTGTGTGTAATTTACACATCCTGCTCATGTACTGTAGGAGATAATCACGCAGTATCAGAAAAATGAAAAAGCATAAAAAGCTACACGTCTAACTCAGCAGACTTTTTTTTACTGCAGTGCTGTATAATAAATCACATGAAATAGAATGCAAAGCAAGTGCAGCATGTCCTGAATGCTAATGTTACTGACACTTGTTCTTCAGGGCCCTTGTTACACATCATTAGCATTTGATAAATTATTCTTAAAGGAGAAAATAGTAATTGATAACCTCTTGCAATAAACCATTAACGGCTTCTGTCTCATAAAACATCCCCCAAACAGAAACACATAGATTTTCCAACTGTGTGATTTTGCTACACTTTAGGAGAGAAAGTGGTGGTCTCAGACAAACACTGAATGTCAAGGCGTCTTGGTAATTTAGTTTCAGAATCACATAAAATAAACCCCACACAAAGTCTTCTAGACGACCACGCTGTGACTTATTTTATATTATAAAGTTTTCTGTTTCTGATTTCTGATTTTCAAGACTAGCCTTTCCTGAATGGGATTTATTATTTGTCCCTGATCTGGAGAAAGAGTATTGGAGCTTATCAACCCAAAGGAGTTCTGGTTTGTTTCTGCACACTCAGCCACCTAGCTAAGAAGAGATGACTATACATCAGAGAGACAAATAATCAAAGAGATTATGAAGTCAGAAATAAAAAGAGAACAGGATCATATACATTTTTGCAAAATTACCATATATATATAATTCTCTGTGTGTGTGTTTGAAAGAGAGAGACAGGGACAGACAGAGAGAGAGGGAGTGTGTTTGCGTTTGTTATGAAGTATTGTGAGGTATAAAGTAAATCATATCTCTGAGGGCTGAAGTTAGATAAAGAAAGCAGCGTGTGTGCTGCACGTTCTCCCTCACACACATGCAGAAACAGATACACACAGAGAGATGAGGAAAAGAGTCGAGCCATAAATATTTATATAAAGACAAACACAAGAACAGAACCCCAGGAAGACCCATCAAAGAGAAAAATAGAGGGAAAAGGCAGGGACAGGAGAGGACGCGTCGCAGGGAGCGAGACGAGGAAAGATGAGAGTGAGCGAGGAGGAGAGAGAAAAGAGCGAGCGTTCTCTGTTGTCTGGGCAAACTGCAGGCTTTTTCTGGACCTCTCTTATCTGCCTTCCGGTGTCTCCTGCACCCCGCTACTTAGCCTTAGGGGGCTGCGCCTCTATCCATCCATTCCTCTGTCTCCATCCCTCCATCCTCAGCTCTTCATCCTTCTTCCCTGAAACACTACTATTCCTCATTGTCCCTCATCGATTTTATATGCAGCCTTTCTCCTCTGCCTCATCGGCACAGTGAGCTGAGCCAAGGCCAAAAATCACACACAAAAAAAAAAAACACTGACACATCATCAACAGCCTCCTCACCGAATTCCATTTAGGCCTTTTTTAAATAGGCATTCCACTTTTTCAATCTAATGGTTAAATACGTCATAGCTGATTCAGACTCAGCCGAAAAGAAAGCACTAAGAAACATTAAAATATTTAAATTGCTTTAAAATCACTTAAAATACTTTTAAAAAGTCTGACAGGCTGAAATAAACTAACCATTATGTTCTTCTCTTGATTTAAAGATAATGGGTCCCACTTGCTGTTGCTTCAAGTGCCATACATTTAGGGATGGGAACACTTATTAATTTACTGGTAATTAACGATAACAGCCCCGAAAACGATAAGTTCTATTCTTTCAGTTTTGTAAGCAAGAGTGTTCTGAAAGCCCAGTCCTGATTTGACTTCATTCACACAGCAGTGAGACTTTATGTCGTGACTGAGTGTCACACTGATGTGCTGCCAAACAGAAAATGCTATCAGAGGCAGTATTTTTTTTTCTGAATCATAATTAATGTTTAGACATTGTGAGGTTTAAAAGGCATAAAGCACTGAAAAACTCACATCAATTCCGGAAAAGGCACAAAGGAAGAAGAAATACATTCATCATTTATGAGCCAGTTTGACTTAAAAACACAGATATTGGGAAACAGCCCATTCTGACAAAACATTTTAGCGAACAGTGTAAGGAGTTCCACTGGTTCACAGGAGCAGTAAATCTACTGCATGCTTGTCTGTGTGGTGCCGCTCAAGGTTCTGCTACAGCTTCTGGGCTTTAAAATGAGTATACAAACTACAAAAACAACAATGAGCTTTAACGTGAAGGTCAGCTCCTATATTAACCCTTAAAACGCAAGCAACACGGATCCACGTCGGCAGCGCAACAAATCATCGTCATACGGCCAAACAGCTCCATATATGGAAATTCCCCCAGTTTGTGTTGATGTTCGAGGTGTCAGACGTCATGCTGAGCTTTGTTTGGTGTTCCTATGTCACATAGAACCAAAGTTACTGTAATTTAAAAAAACGTAATAATAATAATAATAATAATAATAATAACCACCACTTTCAAATGGTGTCACATGCAAATGAACATAAAGAACAAAAACGAACAAAAATTTATTTTATTTTAAGTTTTAGTAACAAACCCGGGAGAACTTTCAGGATAGTGTCCGCCCACAAGTGGGTGGGGAAAATCCGCAGACGGAGGGGCTCTGGAGAGCGGCCGAGCGGCGCCACAGCCAAGACACCGGTTCTGGACTGTTTTACACTGTTTATATTTACTGAAATCAGAGTTTACTGATATACTCTGAGTTCTGAGAGTAAACACCGGTT
>JBBPCY010000130.1:32663999-32683347 GCA_037974405.1 Brachyalestes nurse
TGTGTCGGTTTTTTGTTGGTTACTGTAGCTGAATAATGAACATGCAGATGCACAAGAAGAATACTGGTGATGGTGTGGACGGTGGGGGGTCTGTTCATAAGATGGGCCAATCAACACAACAAAGGGTGTGGGGCTCACTTTAAGGATCTGTGGGGGGGCTGGGTCCTGAAAGTCTGTTCAGCTTCCAGTCTGGTGCTGCGTATTATAAGTGGAATTGTGTTGGAGGAACTGGAAGTGCAGTGTGGACTAACCCAGCCCTGGTCCTGGATACACACTGCCCAGGACATTGTAGTGCTTTCCCAGCTTGAACACATTCACTGCAACTCAATCAGGGACTGATGTGTTGGATCAGGTGCGCTGGGAGCAGGAAAAACACTTAAATGTGCAAGGCAGTAGGTCTTCAGGGCCTGGGAGGGGAAACCCTGCACTGACCAGTGCCTGGGTGTGTGCATGTATGTGTGCTTATGGACCGCTGGCATAGAACAGAAAATGGAGCACAATGGCTCCAAGACTGAGGTTTGTCTCTTAACAGGTCCTTCCAATGGACACCACCAATCAGGGGGGTCGTAGAAAGCACAAAATAACAGAAAAAAAACAAGACGAAATAATAATTAAAATACTACCTCTACAATGAATAGGATGCACTACTGTAAAGAGTTCAGTGGTTACTATTAATGTTTATACCAATACAGAAGGGAAGACATGACAAAACAAAAAAGGAGACAGAAGGTATTTACACAAATATTCATGCAGGCAAATGACAGCTTGTGTTGTTAGAGAGGTAGCAGACATACAGGCCAGTTAAGAGTGAGAGGGGGCGGGGGGGTGAGGGAAGAAACAGAGGCAGGGATAGAGAACATGCAACTGGAATGACAACGGAACAGTCTACATGGAGAGGGAGTGGCAGATGGAGTCGAGGCCGTTTTTGGGTCGTGGAGCCACAGAGGATGCAGTGTGACAGGACTGATACATGCTTGTTGTAAAGGTCAGGAATCAGGACAGGCCATTGGCTAGTGGCAGGGGTGGAGCTCATTTGATTGGTTGGTCATGGGGACGATACGTTTCTGTTTGATTTGGAGTTGGTGGGGTTGGTGGGGTGGGGGGGTGCTACATCGATGCAGGCTGCAATTGAGATGTATGCTCGTCAACGTTTTTTTTTTTGTTGTTGTTTTGTTTTGTCTTTTTTTCCTTTACTCTCTTGAACTTTCCTTTTCGCTTCGTTCGGTCTGAATCATCCTTAAAATTGCAGACAAGACAGGCAATCAGTAACTTTCACCAGAGCGGCAGGAGAAAGAGGAAGTGCAGGGAGCCTGTGAGAAACACTACTAACAGGAGGGAGGTCTAGAGAAGTGCTAAACACAGGGAGAGACCAGACCCACACAGCACAGCTATGCACACAGACCACGACGAGGGTCCAGAGAGACAGACAGACAAAGGTAGAGGGAGAAAGACAGTAAGAGGGAGATAGAGATGAAGGGAGGGGGAGGGTCAGCCTCTACACTCCTCTTCTGGTCTCTGCGGCTGTTTGCTTCACTCCGGGGAGGCTGCAAATAAAACTGCAATGAGTAGGACAGCAGGCGCGGGACAGAGGAGTCTCCACTGGGCTCTGCATGGTCAGACAGAGGCATCATTCCAGTGTAGGGTAACCAGCAGGTTTGATAACACACACATACACACACACACACACACATATTCAAGAGTTTATTGCATTTGGGAAGAGTTTGTGATGCTTGTTTGTTTGTGCTAGAATCAAGGAACATTGTAATGACATAAAAAAAATTCATAACACGTCAACAGAAAAGCTGAAATCATGCAAAAGATTAGCTGTCCATTCTCCCCTCCTATGGAGCAAATATGCGTGGAAAACAGGAGTATTAAATCAAAGGTAACCCGGGTAAGGGCATTCCTGCACAAAAGTAGCAGCCTAAGTCTTGTCCCTGAGTGCGTTTGGCCTGACTATGGGGATTTGTCTGATCCCACAGTGGTGCGATATACATGGTAAGGGATATGTAACGTGTAGTGACTAAATGTGCTCCCCGCCTGAGAGCATGTTGATCCTGTGAGGCCAGCGCCGCATGACTGATGACCCTTCACAACAATGCCGACGTGTCCAAAAAACACCCCGGGGCACCGGGCTAGGTCGCAGGCCCGTGTGAGCCTGGCTAAACAAGCCTGCCAGCTCTTGAGTACATTATTCCAGACAGTCCACATCACAACAACCTAACAGGCGGCCGTTTAAGACCCAGGGCTGCTGCTAACAGAAGAGGCCTAATCCTTCTCGTCCTGTAGTCTCTCTCTCTCTCTCTGGAGCGGTTTGCAGTCGCACCAGCCCAAGTGGTGATAAATGGTCGTATTAAATGTTAAACTCAGGGTGTAAAAGCTGACACAGCCACAGGAAAGAACTTTGGATGGACGTGTCGGGCTGTAGCTGGCCTCCAATTTTGCAACTCAGTGTTCTCAATGAGGAGACAGTAGAGACTCGAGGGAGCAACTAACTCTATGCTGAGTATAAGGTGTGCGGGGGGGGGGGGGTGCGCACGTTCTGCACAAAACCTTCTGCAAGGGTCCTTCAGCCTCTCCTCTGGCACAGGGATGGAGGGATATGTTAAAATGAAAAGCTTTCGCCCTCCAAACCAAACATGGCATGGAGACAAGCTAAGAAAAATAAGCATAAAAAAATCTAAACTTACCTGCAGCAGTCCATTTGTTTTCTGAAATTCCCCAAAAATGAGACACACAAAAAGAAACCCTTTTCCTCTTCTCTTTTTTTTCTGAGGTATCACCCACAAATATGGCTGTACCCACACGGCGTATAAAGTTTTCCCGTTTCGGTGAATGTGGCAGTGTTCCACGGGCCGGCTGGCTGCCTTTCCGCCATTATGGAGATGATGAATGTGTTTTGCGCTCAAGGCTTTCAGTGATGTAGTTTCCATCACGCAGCACATCTTCCTCAACCCAGCGCGCGCACACACACACACACACACCTCCTTTCAGCCTGACACCCAATTCCATCTTTCTGTTTCTCCCTCTCTCTGCTTCAGGCCAGAGCAAAGGCTCGAGCAACGCCACTTTAATATCCTCATTTCCTCCTCTAGCCTCTGGCAATATCAAACACATCCCATATGTCTAATATGTACATATACTGCTGCTCATATCAGACATAAAAAATCCCCACTTGTGGGACTAATAAAGGTTTATCTTATCTTATCTTAACACACACATAAAGTGCTGTGTAACAGTCTTGAGACACCCCGCAATACCATCTGGAAAGCATCTGATTGGCAGCAGATTTTCAGTAGGACAGCACAGCGATTCCAATGCAGTGCCAATGTAGTCAGACCACCTGACCTGGGATCATCTTGACAGAGAATGGACCAAATGGTAGTGTCCATTGGAATGTCCTTCAAGAAGCTTGGAGAACTTTTCCTGAAGACACTCAAAGAAATTACAAGAAAGCTTGCCTAAGAAAGTTCAGCCTGTGAATGGTGGTCCTATAGGTGGTCAGGCCAAATACTGACATTAAAGCTCATTAGAATTATAAAAACTTTCTTTGTGTTCTATACTGTATTTACATGTATGTTTGTAGATGTTGAAATAAATCACTGTACCTACCTAAGAAATGAGGGGAGGCTCAAGACGTTTCCACACACACATATCTATCTATCTATCTATCTATCTATCTATCTATCTATATATATATATATATACTGAGTAGTGGGAGTCAGAATATATATATATTCTGAGAATATATATTCATATATATATGTGTGTATAGAAATATATATGTATACATTTATATATGATGTGTCTTATATATGTGTGTATGTGTGTGTGTGTGTGTGTGTGTGTGAAACAGAGTGGGTGAGAAGAAACAAATGAGGAAAAAAAACAAGATGAATGACTTAATTAGCTGCGTGTCTCTAGTCTGGATGTCACAACTAATGAGCTGTTCCATTGTAATATTAGCTTCTAGCTGCTAAGGCAAGAACCGACCATTATGTTCTCCTGAACAGACTTAGGCAGGTTCCCAGATTAGGGTTAGAGGCTCCCAGCTGTGAGGCCTCTTGCCTCTTGCCACGCTCTGGCCTCTTCTGCCCTTCACTCAGTCGTAAAACTCCTCTGACTGCCTGCCATACGGACAGTGCAGCTGAGCCGCAAAAACTCAGGCTGATGAACGACCTACACTGTTTACTCATAGCTGGGGTACGGCTCATTTCTCTCTCTCTCTCTCTCTCTCTCTCACACACACACACACACACATTGTGTAAATATGATGAACCTGAGTCAGTGTGTAGTGTGAGGTGTTTTCTGACTCCCACTACTCACAGCTACACACATGACAAGGCAGTTTACCAGCCCAAATGAGTGTGTGAGTGTGTGCATGCGAGTGTGAGGCTTACCAATGCAGGTCTTGCTGTCGGAGTGCAGGGCATATTTCTGGTGACAGCCACACACCGGTCCCACATCAGTGTCATCGCAAGTGTGCTGGCAACCGCCATTCCCATAGTTACACGTCACTGGCAATGCACAACGACTGTGAGGGGGGCTTAAAGCACCGAGCAGAAACATACATCCTCAAAAACACACTCACACATTCCTATTCTCTCTCAATGCCTCTTATTCTCATGGGATTCTCTAGGTTATAATTAGAGGTGGGAGGATAAAATCAGAATATCAATATATCGCAATATTGTTGGGCACAATATTAGATTGATGCAGCACGGTGGGTCAACATTTATTTATTTAACATTGGGACTGAATGATAGGGAGAAATTAATATTGGAATTATACTGTCACACATGGTGACTCAGTATATTAAGGGGCCCATATCATCACTTTTCTAGAATTGCCTGAAATATGTAAATATGGTTAAAGTTTCAAAATGAATGTTCATAACCCCTCCATCCATACAGTCTATATATGAAAAGTAAGCTACAAAAACAGCCTGTTTCTAAATTGTCACAAATGCAATAGATTTCCTTATTTTCTTATTCAGTCTACAGCAGTTTAGCCCAGACCATTCATAGGAGTGTTTTAAATTAAATGCCTTTTAAATTAAATTAGTCGCAATACAGGACAGAAAAAAGAGATAATTTACATACATCAGTCTTAAAGGTATGGTCACAAAAACAGCCGGTTTCATTCTAGGGGACCAACGTAGGTTGAAAAATGTGACTTACGATTAGTTATGAATTACATTTTGGCACACAGCCACACACAAACTTGACGAAAAATGTACAATATGGGTCCTTTAAAAACGCCTTTTAAAAACGAATCGGTGCCTTTTGGTTAAAGATGGGTTGACCAGTAAAGTGGAAGATTAATGTGAGAGTCGTATTTTAATTTTCTTATGGTTTATGATGCATTGTAATAATGTATGGGAAAGATAAATAACAGTGTATCACATAATCCAATCACATGGCACAAAAAGAATCACAGTAGTATTGGCCGTGATAATATCGTATTGTACCGTGGCCCAAATATCGTGATAATATCGTATTATCATGCCAGTGGTGATCCCCACCCCTAATTATAATAGACAGTAAATGCAATATACAGTATTATATATGTATAATGGTGTATAAATGTAACCATAAATCATGTAAAGTGTTCACAAAGCATAACAAAGTCCTGCATCCTGCTTGGGCCGAGGCTGATTCTGTTCTGCTAGAAAAGAACAAAAGCTGCATGACTAAAGCCCCCCGAGAGGATTCTGCAATGGTCTCCTGAGCGTCTTTTCCACCGACAGCATCAAACCGCCGTGTGCAGTGTCACAACTCAAACATTAATTTCTTTTATGTGTCAAATAAATTGTCCAGAAATAAACTAATAGCAAACACTTCCCAAAACATTCGCGGCTCAGAATATACCCTTGCTCCTCTTTAATCCAAGGATGTTAAAAAGTTTCGCAATATTTCACTCTTGAAACTTCTGTGGAACATGGTGTGTTGCCAAACTAAGTGTAACTAATAAAAAGCTGATTCCCGCTCTCTCCCCCAGACCGCTGTCTAGAGCAAGGGTTCAGGTGGGAGTTCGAGTGTTCTTGCAAGGCACGCTGCTCCATAATCTCTTTCACTTTACTTCTAACCCTAATCACATTTCCCTTTTACATTCAACAGCTGAGCTTCTTACATAACTCTAAATTCATTTCATGGTCAAGATCTTTTCATATAACACGAATTTATCTGAATTTTCTGGATTTATTGCTGATAATTCGAATCTTATCATTTAAAGCATCTTAGTTTTGTCTTAAACCACCTCCATGCAAAGTGCCTCTAAGGGATGGAAGAGAAAAGTATTAATTACAGTTCACACAACAATCACTAGAAAGGTGGAAAAAAATGCTACAACTAAGAAGGTCCTTGACTAGAAATTGTGTACAATTCTGCCCATATTCATTTATGCACTGAGAAATTGGGCTGAATGTTATAAGAGATCAAAGAGCCAACCTTGACCTGAAAGATGTTTGGTTTTACTCTTACTGGAAGACCTACAAGTTGAGGTCAATCATGCTAACATTTACTACATGACCAGTCACAGTGCATCAGAATGATGGAAAGATTTCACATCATTTCACAAGTCTGGAATAAAATCACTCCCACTCATTCCAGTGAAGGGCATAAAGCATCTTCATTTCTTCTCGCAGGCCTCTGGGCCGTACGTATAAATGGGCTCTTATCTGAAGGGTAGCTAAAGTGGCAGAAATGCCACATTTGACACCAAAATAAAAGAATTATGGTCATTTTGTCCAACAGGTTTCTATACAAAAGGATAGATATGAGTCTGTTTCTGCAGCAAGGTCAAGAGTAGCTGATCTAAAGAGCTTTGTTTTAGAAGGACAGGCCCTGGCTAGGCCTTGAGGAACAGACAGAAGAGTCAGGAGATGTGTGTGGTTTTGTTACACTGGTGAAGCCGTACGTACATCTGCAGTCCTGCTGGTTCTCCGCCAGTTCGAAGCCGGGCCTGCACTCACACGCCACGCCACCTTTAGGGTTCTCCCTGCAGATGTGAGCGCAGCCGTGGTTCTTATTCATGCAGTTCATCCCATCTGCGGGAACGGGGGGGAGAGAAAGAAAGGGAGGGGTGTTAATTTACAGCTGAATCTGTGCGTGTTCTCTACTACAAACAATCCTCCGGCAGGCTCCTGGAGATGGACGTTTGATTTTTATGAGAGGTGTAAATTAGCTTAATGTTTCTGCCACAGGGCCCTTTATACACACAGAAAGAACACTGACATTACCACTGACCCATGGATCTCACCGAAAAAAAAAAACTCTCCCTGAATAACACGTCCAAAGACTCAGAACCTTTTGTGTCTGCCCAGCCGCTCGTCTCTTTTCTTCTCCCTCTCCTTTTTCTTCTCTGAAAGTTTATTCTCCCTCCTCTGCTGTGCTTTAAGGTTACCAGCTCTTCTACAAAGAGGCACTACTAAAACTTCAGCAACCCGGAGAGAACTCTTAACAGAAAAGGACTAAGGATTTCGTTACACAATGATTCATTTACACATTAATTCATTTTTTAAATATACATTTTAATTTAGATTGAGATTAGGTGTACAGGGTTTTTGTTGGCAATTTTATGTTATATTATTATAACAGAGAAATAAAACAAAGAGTGCTATAAGACAGCTGTTATTCTATTCAGAGCTCCTTAAATCCAAAATTGCTATAACTACAGTATTTATACAGTATTTTGGAATTTAAAATATTATGCAAAAAGGTAAAATTGCAGTAAAACAGGGTGATTCAGATCTCAGACTAGGGTTGGGCGTATTGATAACGCTTTATTTAAACCCTGCAATATAATATTGGCAATAGAGATGTCATGATAGACAATTATTATTTAGTACTATTATAGTCATGTTACCATTAGCATGTGCTACGACTTGTTCATGGCATGGTTTGAAGCCTTACCAAAATATCTAATTACATTTTTTCCGACCAAAACTGAAATGTAATTGTAATTCACTATAATTACAGTTCTGTAAAGTTACTGTAAATGTAATTTTCCCTTTTTTTGCCAAGAAGGCCATCACATCCAGTGTAGTATTTCAGATTTCCTGTCTATGAGCTCTGCGTAATTTGGTTACATTTTATGAACAGTTATGTAGCATATAATTAAAACAGTTCCTGTGTTTAAAAAATGCACCCTTGAATTGTGATTTCCACATAAAAACAACTACAGCTCACAAAATCATGTAAAACGGTGCTAAATTGGTCATCTAACTCAATCTCCCCCCTCAGCTGAATAAGTGCTCTCCTTAAACTGAAAATGTGGACATGAAAGGGCTACATAAGGGAGGTGAAGGGATGAAGACAGAGAGAGGTACTTGTGTGTCTCTAATGAGCCTCCCGGTCATCCTAAAGCTCCGGCGATGGACAGACAATGAGCTGAGAATGTGTGTACATAAAAGCAGGTCTCTGTGGCAACGCTGCAGCGTCCTGCATCCCTGTTCTCGGAGCTGAAACTCTTCAGAAGCACAGCTCTCAGGATGTTTGTGTGTGTGTGTGTGTGTGTGTGTGTGCGCATGTGTGGGGGGGGGGCTGCTTTTCTTATGGGCAGTGGTGAGGATGCCTTGATGTGCCTAATTATCATGCCTTCACCCTTCAGAGGGCCATTACGCACTTAGCAGACAAAGAGAAATGCCCTGCTTCACCCCATCAGTGTGTGTGTGTGTGTGGGTTTTTGTGTGTGTGTGAGTGTGTGTGCGCAGTGCAATGTAACACTATCGTACGCATTCCTGTACAAGAAGAGTGACAGAACAAGACGTTCACTCCACAAAGACCCCCTATGCCTGCCAGATCATTTTATAATCACCTTATTTATTCAGGCCAGATGGCCTCACCACTGCGGAACCGACGTGATTTACAATCCAGACCGAGATTTAATCGAACTTTAACCAAGTGACCTGATCTGGAGTCCAAACCAAGCATTTATTTGAGCGAGCGTGAGGCTGAAACGTCTGCTTAAACTGCAGAGAAGTCAAATAAACCGGGACGAGAGGGGAGAGGTGCTGCGCTCTGCTGAATCATCAAACACAGCGATGACCCTGTGAGGGGGTCTTCACCTCAGGGACACCCCCAACACACACATACGCGCACACACACACACACACACACACACACACACATCCGATTCCATCTGTCCTGACATATTAACACGTGTCATCACTGGTTCAACAAATAAAGAATTTTGTATCTTAAGCCAGGAGTGAGGCAAGTGAGGCACAGTCAGGTGGAGAGGTGGAGAGGCAAGTGAGACATAGTGAGGAAGTGAGGTAGCTAGGCAGGTGGGATAGAGTGAGGTAGAGAGGCAGGTGAGGTACAGTGAGACATAGTGAGGAAGTGAGGTAGCGAGGCAGGTGGGATACAGTGAAGTAGAGAGGCAGGTGAGGTACAGTGAGACAGAGAGGCAGGTGAAATACAGTGAGGTAGAGAGGCAGGTGACGTACAGTGAGGTAGAGAGGCAGTTGAGGTACAGTGAGGTAGAGAGGCAGTTGAGGTACAGTGAGGTAGAGAGGCCGGTGAAATACAGTGAGGTAGAGAGGCTGGTGAAGTACAGTAAGGTAGAGAGACAGGTGAGGTACAGTGAGGTAGAGAGGCTGGTGAGGTACAGTGAGGTAGAGAGGCACATGAGGTACAATGACTTAGAGAGACAGGCAAGATATAGCGAGGTAGAGAAGCAGGTGAGGTACAGTGAGGTAGAGAGGCTGGTGAGGTAAAGCGAGGAAGAGAGGCAGGTGAGATACAGTGAGGTAGAGAGACAGGTTAGATACAGTGAGGTAGAGAGACAGGTTAGATACAGTGAGGTAGAGAGACAGGTTAGATACGGTGAGGTAGAGAGGCTGGTGAGATAGAGTTTGTTAGAGAGGCAGGTGAGATACAGTGAGGTAGAGAGTCAGGTGAGATACAGTGAGGTAGAGAGGCAGGTTAGATACAGTGAGGTAGAGAGACAGGTTAGATACAGTGAGGTCATCAGTGATCCTGCATCTCCTGATATAAATGTCCTGCAGAGACAGTTGAGCCGCCTGGATCTCCCTCTGTAGTTCCTCAATGTCCTGTACAGAGCTGCTCCCAAACCAGGAGGTGATATTCTGTGTAACTTGGCTTTAAACAAATTAAAGGCTTTCTGACTGCTGAGAGAGGAGAAAAGGACACGGGACGGCGGAGTAGAGGATGAAGTGAGAGAGAGAAAAAAGAGTGAGTGATGGGCAGAGAGCAGCAGAGGGAGAGAGGAAAGTTAATCTGTGTGGGAGGTGAAGCTTGGCTCGTGTTTTGACTGGAGATGTCAGAGGGTTCAGGGGTGCTGAAAAGCTGGGGAGCTTGAGAGCCCGTGGCTCTGATAAGACGTGCGGCCCCACTGCCCCGCTCCAAACAAATCAGAGCCGTGTTATTCCAGACCCAGAGAGTGGAAAAGATGGAGCCACTCTCTCCTTCAACTCAAACAATCATCTCGTCCACCCGTCCGCCTGGACATTTACCGAAACAAATCAAGAGACCCGAGCTGAGAAAGAGACCCTGTGAACATCGGCTCACCAGAACTCCAGCTGTGCGTAAACGGGGCTTGAGTGTCGCGTAGGAGCGCGTGTTCATACGCGCGGCTGCTCATAAAGCCGCTACTTAAAAGAAGCCTTTTGAATCCTTTAAAGGCCTCAAGTGTAATATTGAACGGAAGCTCTTTTCAAAGCCTCCCGTACAACAAATAACACAACAATTAGACCCAGACTCGTAGTGGCTTTTCTCCGCGCCCATCAAAGAGGCCAGCGCCGACTCAACCTACACAGATGGGCTGGGTGTTGGACAACGTGGCGCCATAGTGCTAATATGCCAAAAACCTGTGCGTATTTAAAAAAATGCATGTAAAGACAAGAGAGATTCAATAAAGTGTTATTCTACAACATACAATAACCCTTTATTAGTCCCATAGGTGGCAAATTTGCATTGTTACAATATAAACACATAAAAACTGTACAATATATACATATATATATATATATATATATACAGCTCCCGAAAAAATAAGAGACCACTGCAATTTATTTTAAAATCAGCATCTCTCTGAGTATGACCACCATTCCAGACCAGTGTCTGTTAAATTCCTACACAAGCACCTCATTCTGCTTTATGAGGGACTGATTAGTGATCACCTGAATCACATCTTATTTAATGAGGAAAAGTATATAAACACTGCTGTAACCAACACTCTCCTCTCACAATGATACCAGTTGGATGGAAAACATTAATGCCATTTTGTTTAGGAGTGAACAAAAGATTTGTTTGTAGTATTCAAGTTCTGTAAATGCTGCATCATTTCTCTTATTTTGATGTATTGTCGTTTACTTTAAAAGTATGCTTTAAAGAACAATATTTTTTATTTGGAGATTAGGAGAAATATTGTCATCAGTTCTTAAAAAAAGGCAAAGCTGTTCAGCTCAGTACTTGCACCTATAAAAGATCAAATCTGAGAAACTGAACATTTTTGCAGTGCTCTCGGAGCTGTATATTTTCTTAATCCTCACAATTCCTTGTTATGTAAAAAGTTTTTTCCACTTTTTTGTATCTGTGGCGTAAACTCAACTCACCCTGTCGTCTCCATTAACAAAGCTGCTCTCTCGGTCGCGTTTCCTCACATCTGACTGCCTCTTAAGACCCCGCACTGATGTGTGCCTGATGATAGAAGTGTCTTTAGGGAGGGGAGGAACTGCGGGGGGCAAGTCTTCAATGTAGTGGAGGGGCAGAGGTGGTCTCGGTGGGGCAGAGTCCTCCTCTGACTGTTAACAGATAACACAAATTCAACAGTTTAAAACAAATCTTTTTTTTCTGTAAAAGAAATTGTATAATTAAATTATCAAGCTCACTGGAGACTTTTTAACTAATGAGTGCTACCCAACTTGATTTGTTGGCATTAAGCACCTACCCACTTTGGCACAGACTGAGGCTGCTGGGTAGATGGGTTTTCGAAGGGCAGTGGCAAAGGGCTTGAAGAGAGACTATGCTGTGGGATGGGTATCTCTGCAGGGGTCACACTCCCCAGTTCTCTAACTGAAGGCACAAGCTTCCTTTCTGCAACCATTATACACAGAAATTTTAGTTTACTACTATTACTGTACCAATAGGATTGTAAAAGGGCCCCTCACCTGGGTTCTGTATTGAGTCAATTGTGATTTTAAAGCCGTCTTTGGTGGAGCTAAGGCCAGCAATCACATCTTCTATCCTCCAAAGTTCTCTCTTCAGCTGTGTTTTCTCCTGAACATATACATGTGTATTGTGTTACGTACCCAGTGCACCATATGCAGTAATGAATGTGGTCAGTTAGGACAATATTACCAGTTTAAAACCTTTGCCCTCTTTGTCCAAATGGCTTTGTCGATCAAAGAGAAAGACATACAGACATAGAAAGAGACCTCAGTCAATGTGCAGAGATTCATCTGGGCCTGCAGAGCCTCTCTTAGGTTCTCCACTGACTGTTCTAGTCTGTCATATTCTTCCCAATGTCTTTCCATCTCCTGCAAAATGTACAAACACACATTAACAGCTAAATCCTTTCCAGAACATTCACAGTACTGACACATATAAAAGCATCACAGGCACAAGCGGCAGTAGATAAAAATACTGTTTATACACTATGGGTCAGTTTCCCAGACAGGGATTAAGCCTAGCCCTGGATTAAATAGCACTGTGAGTAGTGATGTTCCATTGAGTGGGAAAAGGTAGTCCAAGACTAGGCTTAATCCCTAGGACTATAACCCGTGAGTTATGCAGCTGGACAGTACCATACAACATGAATCTTAAGCCTATGCTAGTGTTATTTGTGCTCAGTCTCACCGTGGCCACCTTGGAGATGTCAGCGCGTATATAGACCAAATCCTCCTGAAGCAGCTGCTGCTGGTATGCAATCTTCTCTACATGGGCTGGCTGATCTTGGTACTGCTCTATTTGCTGGTGTGACACATCTAGCACTGACTCCAGTCTGTCCTGGGGGTCAGGAAGGAAGAGAGACAGAAAAAGATATTATTAGAGAGAAAGAAAGAATCACAGTTATACATCATGCTGTTTTAAGAAATAAAATCTAGGACAGAATTGACACCAACATGTTAGCTGTATGGCTGTGTGTGCAGCGCTAGTATGAATGTATCAACTACAGCAGTGATGTGTTTTTTGTACTCTTACTGGTCACCTTAGACCCAGCTACCTTTTTCGTACACTTCATCTGTATACATATAGACATTGTAGCCCACCTTTGGCCATGCACAGTTCTGGCTGTTTAGTAGAGGGTGGATTGACTGTAGGCCATTTGTTGCTACACTGTTTTGCCAACTATAGGTTACACTGCACAAATCATATAAAAAAAAAAACTTGATCCAAGTAAATAGCTACACTTCTGTTAATATGCTATTCATCCGTTTATGCACATTGTTGGTTTTTCAATGTATGAGTAAACAATTTTTTTGACTTCAGCAGTCTGGCAGTGTCCAGTTATGGACATGAACTGTGGTACAAGTATGCAATGCAGCAGTACCTTATCCTCCTTAAGCATGCCCAGTTTTATCTCAAGGTCCTTCAGGATTTTGTCCTGTTCACATAGACGACTCAGTTTCACCTGCAGTAAGGGACAGGTAAAGGACAGGTATACTTAGAGAATAACATTGGACTTACCTCCAGAATGCATGTATCACCTGGAGGTGAGCGATAGACTTCACAAAAAACCTTTCACAAATGCACGTTTACCTGGAAATTAATCAGGAATTAAGTGAAATGGAAGTGATCATTCGGTCATACGTGAACACACCACAGCACAGAGTGTGAACAGCACGAAATTCTTACTCTGTATTTAACCCATTCAACCCATTCACCAAGTGAAGCAGTGGGCAGCCAGGGACACAGCAGTGTGTGGGGACGTTACCTTGCACAGGGTACCTCAGAGGTGCTTAGCAGTCTATGGAATCGAACCCACGACTTCCTGATCGCCCTAACCACTAGGCTACCTGCTGCCCATTAATCAGGAAGGGGTCTTATGTGAACACATGCCTAGGTCCCAGGAAAGTTGATAAAGCAAATGTATCTGTGTGACACCAAGTAAAATACCCATGAAAATTCCTATAGGGTCTGTGAGTGAATAGAAGCCAGAACATTACCAGGAATTGTAGTGAAATCTCTGACATTTTTACAGCATCTTTTCTTTTCCACCATGAAAATATCTTTTTAAACTATTAAATTATTCTAGGGAGAAACAATCCCTGCAAATGGCTACTTCCATGCAAAAGTTATGCAGCATGGCTAGTGCAGCAAAACCTTGTTGTGTGTTTTTCTATCTGCCATGCCTGAATACGTCCACCCCGGTAAAATAGCATTTAAAGGGTGTGTGTGAGAATGATGCAAAACCACAAAATGTCAGTAAAAGTACACAGATGTAAAATGTACTGGATTTTGAATGTGACAGGAACATAATTTAAACGAGTGACTTTGGAATTCTACTAATCAAGCTATTAGGCCAGTAATGATTTCATGTTAAAGAATTTCAGTGCATCACTTTTTCTTAGTTGAAAATCAATATTTTCAGTTTTCACTAGTCACAAAGACGTAGCCATGAGGATGACTAACAGCAACAAAATTATTAATTAATTAATAAACACAAAATCAACTAAAAGACACATTTAAAATCAAGCATTGATGAAATGTTCAATACAAATAACGCAAATTATCAGACTCATTCCAGTGACTGGATCATGCTATTTTAATAATTATTATTGGGTAGGAAACCAATTGTCATGTGTTCTAACATGTTTTTAATATTATATACTGTTCCATAGCACTACTACAACTGATTTTGCTATTTTTCGTCACTCAGAACATAACAAACAGAATTTGTTTCTAAAAATGTTTTTCCATGTCAAAATCCTAATTGTTTTGAAAACACTCATGTTAGTTCCTTAATTAAAAAGTACTCAAGCATTGAAAGATCCTTTTGTGTAAAACATTTAGCCTTTGAATGACAAATGACACAAAACAGCTGGACAGCACATATTACTACCAACAATAATGTGCTTAAAAACCCAGTCAGCACAGTATTCAAGAAATAATGCAAAAATAAGATAATGAAAGTCTGGCAAAATTAGCTACAGAGCTAAAAGATCATAATCAGAAATTCATACAGTATTTAGAAACTTACCATACTGGAAACTGAAAATAATTACAAAATTGCTTTAGGGATATTTATCTATTTTTGTTCTGTTTATAAATGAATTCATTTCCACTTTATGTTTTTCAAGATGAGTTGTCTAAAAATGATTTAAAGTCACAATTAAGTGGACTGATGTATGTCGCTCAGGATAAGAGGGTCTGCTAAATGCCGTAAACGTAAATGTAATTTTTTGCATCTCTTAAATTAGTGAACATGATCAAACAATCTAAATGAAAACAGCACAGAAACAATTAATGAAATCAAGGCTGTAGTTGTGCTGAACACTGAATAATTCCAATTAAATTCTGCAAATTGAATGATAACCAGTATTACACTATAATAATACACTATAATACACTATACAGTATAATCATTGCATTGCATCATAATTAATTTTTAAACTATTAATATAATGTAATTTAACTGCATAAGAATGCATTTCAGTACAACAGAATAAAGTGTTTTTTATAACTCAGTATTCATTCAATTTCTCCAGAGTACTTTTGGGATTCTGCATCACTTTTACATCATAGTCTGTTCAAATTTCTATTTGTTTGTAAATAAAATATAAAGTACAGTGAAGGTAATAAAAAGTCTTAACATGTTGACTTAAAATTGGTAAATAAATGCCTTAATCTCTTTGTGGTCGGTTTTATTGTTTATTTATAGCCACAAAAATATTCTGCTTTATATATTTATCAGTATATAGTTAAATGTTGGGGACTTCTTTTTGTCACAGTAAAATGATAAATAAGGACTGAAAGTCCTTCTGTTAAAAACACTTTTATATGCTCACTCTATCAGCGTAAACCAACGCATCTTAATATTTTATAAGTCTGGTAAAAAAAAAAACCTTATCAATTAAACAGAGCAGTGTGTCATGTCTCGCAGAGGCCACCTGGGGTCGCTGTGGTTTTCTTTTGGGGTTTTTCCTGTTTTCTGTTTGTGATTGATTTCAGTTCTGTTTAATTTGCATTAAGTGATTGTGTTTTGTTATTGGTTGTGTTGGGTTTTGAGTTGGGAGGGTTTTTGTATTTAAGTTTGGTTTGGACCGACCTGAGTGTCGGTCCACCGTCATTTTCGGGGTGTTTGAAAATTAAAACCAGAGAAAGTCTTTGTTTTGGGTTCTCATACCCTTTTGTTTTCGGTTTGTGAAATAAAGACCAAGAAACCTTATCATGACTGCTCGGCAGTGTACTTGCCCTCACTCGGGAGAGTAGGGGCATCGTGACACAGTGGTGTAATATTAAGGAGTTTAATCATTCTATACTCACATCAAGATCACTCTCAGCCACCCTGACTGGTTCGGCTGGCCGTACTCTCAGCGTTTCATTCCCAGCAACCTAAAAGACAGTCCAAAAATACAATACAACTGAGTGTTTGTAAATTAACACTTTACAAATGAGTATGAGTATGATCTGCTTTTTCTCTTGGAGTTCTAGATGAAGATCATGCTAACAAAATAATGTCACAAAAAGCATTCAACTCTACAGAGGCAAATATTACATAATAATGAAACAGCCCAAATCAGAATTGATGGGATATTTTAGGAGGAACAATGTATGTTGTGAATAATGCTGTGTTTTCCTGAAGGTGAAGTACTTTTTAAGATAAGAAGGGGAGGTAGAAAGAACAACAGACAGAGAAATAGACAATGAGAGAGTGATAGATAGATAGAGAGTGAGAGAGAGAGTGCATGCATCTCCATATCTTGAACTGTGCACTCTCATTTACTTTGCTTGCATCTTAGCCTCACATCTTAACTTTCATCTCTGAGAACATGAAGAGGTGCAAGAAAAAGATGCAAAAATAGCATTGCCGACAGTGAACACTGACACCCTATAATCACCTTAAATATGTGACTATTCTACGATGTCAAGGCATGTCTGACACACGCAAGGACATTTATAGGCAAGAGCTGTTTTTTGTCTTTAGCTGGAAGCTCTTGAACATTTTGGCAATACTTGGAGTGGACACTAACAGACAGTTTAGCAAATTACAAAAGAAAATAAAAAATAACCAAGACAAAATGCTCAAAAATGACCAGAGCTGCAATATTTTGTTGATGTGTGTGTAATACTCCTATAAAACAACCCCACATTTAAAGAAATATATGCTTGAGGATAGTGGACCTTGGTTGATTTTGGGTGATGGTCTGGATGATGTAGTAGTGAGAAATTGAGGAGGCCTCAGTGAGAGTTATGAGATCCACAACTGGGGCTATGACTAAATAGTGAAATAAAACTACAAAGAAAAAGCAGAGTTTCTTATGACATTACACTTCACACATGCACTTGGCACACTCCTAACAGGTCAATTAGTTATCGAACTAACCACCACATGATAGCAATTGCACATGTTGGTGGTAGAGGTGTGGGAGCGTATTTGTTGAGTCAACAAAAACCTACAGGCACACCTCACACTGATAAGAAATGAGGGGACAGCAACACTCTGGAGGCGACAGTGCTTACGTTCCAGAGCGGTGCAAAACCACCTGCAGTCCAGGTTTCTAATACACTGTGCACCATCACGTTCAATGGCTCTATTCTTTTCATCTGCGTGGAACGAAGAACAAGATCAATGGCAGAAAATGCTGCTCTGTCTCAATCACCAGCAAATCGAGCACCACTCTTTGGATTTAAGTGAACAAACAACAATATAAAATATTTTAATTCAGTTTTGTGACTGTGAGAGAAACTTCAGCACTAGTATTAGTGTGTTTATAAGATAAGAGGGAAAGAGAGCAGAGGAAATGACCTGATAATAGAGAGAAATCCTTGTGTCCTACCTTCAGATCCAGGTACTCCAGTTTCTTCTTCAGCTGCAGATAAGTATCGTCAGCCTTCAGAGAAACACACAAAAACACAATAGGACATAAAATGACACATGGTTTTCCACGCTTAAAAACTCTGCTGGACTACAGATCACTCCATGAATTCAGTTTAAAACTACTTTGTGTTAGGCACAGTCACTGTCTTTAAAGGTTTTTTTTGATACACTTCAGCTGTTAAATATTTCCATCACTAAACACTAAAAGCACTGCAGAGTTCAGCTTTTGTCATTTTTGTTAGTTACTTTATTTTCCTAATTTCACAAGATATCTGTTGTTCTTCTTAAATTTTTTTTTATCCCACTCATCTTTTTGGCACCACTTCTTGTCAGAGCCTGTATTGAAATTCCATCATCAAAACATCTGTTTAGTGCAGTTTGTGGGTATTACGATTTTTGATTGGTTGAAATGGGGGACAGAGTACTGATTGTTGTACATATCGATTTTTGTGATCGAGTCACCTCTGTAATTCACGTCCCCATGGTGGTTCAGTGGGTTCACAACCACTGGGTGATTCAGCGGAAGAGCACCGAGCATGACATGAGAAGATCACTGGCTCTCCAAACAGGTGTCTCCATATGCTGGTTTTATAGCAATCACGCGATCACACTTTGCATTTAATTCCACTTGTTTTCTTTGGAGCCGCTTCTCTTCCAATGCTATGTGAGTCATTGGAAAAATTCCAACTTTGACATGTGCCTTAGACCCCGCCCTGTTGCACGTGTGTTCAGTTTATCAATCGGTTCATCACGGGGCGAGTATTGAGCATTTACAAATTCCATTTTTTGTGATCAAGTCACCTCCATAATGAATAGGAGAGAAAGAGGTGGGGTGAGTCAGCTTAAGCTAAGGTGGCTGGAACAGAGAAAACACACAGCAGACTCATAAACAGACTTCCAGACACGGAAGCTAAGATCAGTTATATAAAAAAAGATGTGTTTGTTGCCGTTTAATTAAAAATATTGAGGGAGTTCATGCCCCTGCAGTGGTGTAGCAGTAAAGTGTATGTCTGGCGTGCTTTCTGCATTTTACGTTAATTTTCTTCTTTCTTCCTGTTTTCTGCTTATTTATTTTTGTTTATTAGGTTTAGTTGTTTTGTTTATAGTTCTTGTATAGTGTCACGTCTCGGTCCCCATTCTATGACTTCGGGTCGTGCATAACAGCACCAGGAGCCGTAGTTGCCATCCATGTTCTTTATTGTTCAAAAACAGAAATGAAACGGGTATGGGAACCCTAAACAAACATAAACTTGAGGTTTCTTGCGCAGTCAAGACCAGAGTAAGGGTGAGGGTGGACCGACCCCATAGGTCCGTCACAAACCCACTTAAATACCAACAC
>JBBPCY010000130.1:32716398-32734876 GCA_037974405.1 Brachyalestes nurse
CACTCTCCTCTCACAGTGAGACCAGTTGGATGGTAAAACACTACTAGAAGTTCCTCAAAGGTAATTACTGCCATTTTATTTGAGCAAATGAAAGATTTTTTTCTTTGAATTATTCAAGTTCTGTAAACGCTGCATCATTTCTCTAATTTTGATGTTTTGTAATTTCCTTTAAAATTATGCTTTAAAAAATATTGTCAGCAGTTCTTAAAAACTAAGGCCAAACAGATTCAGTTCAATAGTTGCACCTATAAAAGATAAAACCCGAGAAACCGAACAGTGGTGTCTTATCTTTTTTCCGGAGCTGTACATAGAAATAGCAAGGTTTTGGCACATTTTACGTTTTTTGTTTTTCCCAAAACCTGCACTAGGGATTTTTAATCTGAAATGTATTAAACAAGGCCATCTTTAAGTGTGATCTCTGTAGAAGATATTCTTTCATACTGACAACCAACAAAAGATCATTTCACCTTGGGACAAATTTGCCACCTGTGCGACTAATAAAGAGTTATGTTGCCTTATCTTACCTTATCATATTCACCACAGACTGTGAAAGTGTATTTTCCTTTCCGTCACACAGCAGGTCTGGTTAAATATTCTGACCAATCACAGTGTTTGTGGCACTTTAGGCTCTTTGCAGCCTGTCACATTAAAACATTTGTTCCCATTTCTTTCATTTAATGTGCCAAAGACAAGACAGTTTGACAGGAAAAAAATATATATTTGTGCACCAAGAAGGTGATTTGAAGCAAAATATAAAGAAGTGAGGGGCGGCTGCTGTGTGTCGTTTTGCCCAGAGCAGGCTAGCACTTCTTTGCATAACCTGCTTGAGCCTGGAGAACCTGCCTGTCCTATTATAACATGGATGCTGTTTGATTTGAGGTGACTTGTAGTGCCGGGTGTCAAGATATGGGCTTGTGAAAATGGATTGATAAATCTAATTGACACCAGTCTCAAAACATCAAATAATGCCCTGGAAAAGTGTTTATTTGGAAGATTATATTTATGTACTGTGTAAGTCTTAGGTACCTCTGCAAATTGTTTCAAGTCATTTTTCTCAGTCACACAATTAATTAGTTTTTCTGCAAAGTTAACATTAGAATAAATACAAACAAACAGGAAAGCAGTAAAAAGTATCAAGATTTTTACAAAGTAGTTGATGCTGTGTGAGCTGGTGAGGAGAACACAGGTTGGGTTCCAGATTCCTCCTCGGTTCCTCCAGCCGTTGTTTGGATTGTGAAACTCCTGATTTAATTTAATGAAGAACTGATCGAGTCAAACCAGGTTTCTGATGAAACTACAGTAATACTGGACTTCACCAATAACACACTGATATACTGAACACAACATCACTGTTTACTGTAGAATGTTACTTGTATTAATTTTTTTAGTTATATTTAGTATATTTAGTCATATTTACTGCTCTAACAGTTTTATGAATAAGTAAATAAGTTAAGTATATTAAGTATAAAGTACAACTTTTGCACATTACTGTACTGAAGATCCAGTAATGAAGCTGTTTCCATTCTTATTCCTGTGTGGTCCAGGACTTTCCTAGTTGTGGACAGTGAACTTTACAGTATAATTAGAGTTTATTCTAAGAGATGGTTTTATGAGTAACCAGTAGTAGCAGAAAGAGCGTTACAGAATCAGCAAGAATAACACAGTCATTACGTGTTAGGAACAATAGGAGACAAAAAATGTCCCCTCGACCAGAAACTTCAGCCTGTCTGACCAGTCAACTGAGAGGAGATGCGGTTACACGCATCAGCCGCAGGTCAGGCTCATTACGTAACACCCCTCTGTTTAATGGCCACATCTCAAAAGGAGAGTTGATTTCTCTTTACAGCGTCCACTGTTCTTGGAAGACTTTCCGCAAGATTTTGGAGTTTCTGTGTGAATTTGTGTCCATTTATTCTGTAGCATTTATGAGGTCAGACACTGGTCAGGTCAGGCACGAGAAGGTCTGGATCACAATCTCCGTTCCAGTTCATCCCAAAGGTGCTGGATGGGGGTCGAAATCAGGACTTTGTGTGGACCAGTCCAGTTCTTCCACACTGAACTCCTCCAGCCACGTCTTTATGGAGCTAATTTGTGCACTGGGACACAGTCCTGCTGGAATAGAAAAGGTTCTTCCACAAACTGAGTCCACAAAGTTGGAAAAATTGTGTTGTTCAAAATGTCTTGGTCTGCTGAAGTGTTAAGAAATGGGTCTAGGCCAAACCTTGTAAAACAGGAGTGTCCTAATACTTTTGTCCATTCAGTGTATTTTTTTCTCTAAATCCCTGCGGCGCACGCCCAGTCCGTCTCCAAGCGAAGCTTCAGCCACTTCCGAAACAGAGATGTGTCGATTCACTTTAGATTCCTTAAAAGGGTTTTTTAGTTTGAATCAAACGTGTTTTAAAGAGACTGATTCGTCGCTGCTCATTTGAGCAACTAAATTATGCACCCCATGTGTGACGTCACTGATTCGGCTTTATTAAAGGGGAACCCCAACCACTTTTAAAATGTTCTAATAATTTAGTTATTCTGTGACCAATTTCTCAGCTATTCAGTGTTTTAATGTGTAAAGACACATACTGATAGGGTTTGAGAATATTATAAAACGTTTTTTTTATATATTTTCTTTACTGTTCAAACCCACCTACACATCTTTAGTGTTGATGACGGCGAAACAGTGTTTAATCTGTAAAGAATGTATTCTTTGACGCCCTGTACATACCTTTCTGCCTTAAACTGATTTTAAAATCACGTTAGGCCAAAACGTAATTTCCAAACTATTATACGACAATGTTTCAGGTTGTCAATTTTTTAAAAATAATTTAGCTGTTGCTTTGAGTGTTTTAATGTGAAATGGTTTATTGTAAAGAAACTTACTGAGAAAAATATTAAATGGTTTATAGACATTTTATTTACTATTTAAACCCACCAGTAAGTTTTATATGTAATGTTGATGGTGGTGAGCTAGTGCTAAATCTATAAAAGGTAGCCTATTGTTTGATTTATAACACCTTACCTTTATTCTATAAGTTGATTTTAAAATGTCGATGGAGCATTTCACATCAAAACCCCTGAGATGTCAAGCATTTAGTGCTGCAGAACGGAACTGAAAAAAATAGATGGAACTGACCATTTAATGGAGTCAAACTCAACACAAAGAAACAGAGAAAACATTCTAGGTGAAATTGTCATGTAAAGGGTTATTATTATATTATGATTATATATTACATACAATACTGTGCAAACATACTGAGCCACTCCCTCATTTCTTTATATTTTCCATCCAAAGAGCCAGACCTTCTTGTATTTTAATGTGGTCTTGAGGAACAGTTCTCCAGGCTTCCTGAAGGACTTTCATAGACTCTCATTTCCAGTCCAGCCCCTGAACCTGAGCAGTTTCAGATGAATGTTTTTGTTGGTTAAGACACACACCGACCTACATATGAATCATTCAAGCAGAACAAAGAGCATCTAACTGAAGACCTGAACCAGTGAAGAACCAGGAGCAGATGTTTCCAGATGATCAGGCGGTGATCAGTATACTGGTGGTGCTGAATGCTGAGTGGTTGGAACTCCTTCATCTAGGCTTCTTGCACTTTTCAGTAAAACATTTGTTCCCATTTCTTTCTTTTTATCTACTCAATATGCTACAGAAAAGTGCTTGACAGGCATAAAATCGCATTTTTGCACCAACAAGGTGATTTAAAGCAAAATATAAAGAAACGAATGGTTGCACACGACCTTTCCTCAGTATTGTACATCAACATCATATGTATCGTCCCAACTGGGCGTGGTCAGTATGAGCATACACACTGAGTCGAGGCTGGAAATGTTTGATTTGGTGAATCGATTCGTTCGAACCGATTCAAAAGGCTCGATCCCGAAGCAGGTGTTCGCGTCACGGAGCCCACGGTGGATCTCGGCTCTACGGCTTTGTGGCTTTTGCACGTCTTTTCGCCATGCAGTGGGCTGCCAGGACGATCATCCGGACATTCTCCACCAGCTCCGTGAGTCTGTTCTGCATAACGGCCCTCTTTGTTGGCCGCATTGTTGCTTTTAGCAGTGAATGGGGAAGAGAGTGGAGGATCAGGGAGGCGTGAATGAATGAATGAATAAATGGACCGAGGCACTAATAAACACCCATTGCATTTCACTGTAATGCTGCAGCACATGGTAATGCACCAGGCTGCAGGACAGGGGGGTTCTCGGTTGGTTTCGTCCAGACGAGCCATACCTGAGCGCGAACTACTGAACCTCGCCACGTTGCCAGACCACCGGATTACTTCCAGCAGACAGACATCCAGAGAGTTGCATCAGCAAGGAGAGAAAAGCTCATGATGCATCGGGTTACTGAGTCCACTGCACACGACTAGGGGTGCAGGACTTCACACAGCTGCGGTAGCAGCACCACCTACCACTTGCCTATATATTATTATAAGGTCCTTATAATAATAGTACACGATAGGGAGAAAGATATTGAGACGCCTGACCATTACACCAGCATGGACTTTAATGACATAAGGACTTGCAATTAGAACAGCTTCCACTTCACAAATTTTGGAGTTTCTGTAGGAATTTGTGCCCATTCACTCTGTAGAGCATTTATTAGGTCAGGCACTAATCCTGAATGGCTCGCAACCTCCGTTCCAGTTCATCCCAAAGTTGTAGGATGGGGTTGAGGTCAGGACGGGTCAGATAAGTTCTTCCATCCCACCATATCTGTATGGAGCTTGCTTTGTGCACTGGGGCACAGTCATGCTGTCCACAAAGTTGGAAGCATGACGTTGTCCAGAATGTCTTGGTCTGCTGAAGTATTAAGATTGTCCTTCACTGAAAGTAAAAGCCTATACCCTGAAAAACAAGTGTGTCCCAATACTTTTGTCCACATAATGTAGGTAAGGGTTTAAGTGCACAGTTATGGGTCCCTCAGCCCACCCAGCCCTCTTATCTCTGCAGCAGCAGAAGCATCTGTTTCTGACAGGCCGGGTTTACAAGGCACTGCACTCTTATCATGGGTGTTATTTCAGGCTTGTCAGCCAAAGAAAACCACATTATATTCATAAAACAGTCTGGACTTTATTATACTCAGGACTGATTCTTCACTTGGTACAACACTACTTTATTACACACAGTACAGATGCTTCATTCAGTCTGCTACTAGTTTATTACAATCAGTACTGATTCTTCACTCAGTACCGCATTACTTTATTAGACTCAGTACTGATTATTCATTCAGTCCGATACTACTTTATTACTCTCAGTACTCATTCTTTATGCCATCAAGCACTGCTTTATTTAACTCAGTACTGATTCTTCATTAAGTTCAGTACTGCTTTATAACCCTCATTACTGGTTCGTCGTTCAGTCTGACCCGACTTATCGCTCTTTACTGATTCTTCTTTTGGTACTGATTCTTCACTCAGTATGGCACTACTTTATTACACTCAGTGCTGATTGTTTTTTCAGTCTGACACTATTACACTCAGTACTGATTCTTCATTCAACCTGACACTATTACACTCAGTACTGAATCTTCATTCAGTCTGACAGTCTTACACTCAGTACTGATTCTTCTTTCAGTCTGACACTCTTACACTCAGTACTGATTCTTCTTTCAGTCTGACACTCTTACACAGTACTGATTATTTATTTAGTATGACACTATAAAATTCAGTAGTGATTCTTCACTCAGTATGGTACTACTTTATTACACTCAGTACTGCTTCTTCATTCAGTCTGACACTATTACACTCAGTACCGATTATTCATTCAATCTAACATTATTACACTCAGTACTGATACTTCACTCAGTCTGACACTATTACACTCAGTACTGCTTCTTTGTTCAGTATGGCACCAGTTTATTGCACTCAGTACTGATTCTTCATTCAGTTTGACACTATTACACTCAGTACTGATTATTCGTTCAGTTTGATGCGTGTGCCATGCTTTCTGTGGATTATTCTGGCACTAATGTTCAGTAGTAAGTTATACCCTGGAATCTCACAAACACGGTGTTGAAACACCGCCGCTGTGTTTGGTCAAAGGAGTTTTACTGAAGGATTGTTAGATACACATAGTAGCACACACAGTAGTTGATGTTTGTACAGCTGATTTACTGTGTTGTTGGTCTTAGCACCTTCACAGCTCATGAGGTCACACACTGAAGACGCGAGTTTGTGTGTGTGTTAGGTCTTCAGTTTTGGGCCATATGTAAATACCAGAATCAAAACATGTTCATGTTTGTTAAAGCTGATTTCCCCTTTTGGATACTGTGGTCACTATGCGATGGTAAAATACATTTTACTTCCACGTTTTAGCCAGATTTTATCTGAATATTTTAACATGCATGTAGCATTTCCTGAGTGACTCCTGACACTGTCACTGTTTACTGCCTGACACAAACCCACTGGTTAGACTGACACTCACATTCACAGTCGGTGACATATCTAGAACCCCCAGAGGGTCTAGAGGGGCATTTTCCCTCAGACCCATTGGTAATCAAATTGTGATTAAGTCTCATGAAGTCCTAACCAATAAGAAAGCTTGTTTAGGTATGTCTAATTAGATACTACAGAGAAAAAGAATCTGATTGGAGCATGTTGGTTCCATAAAGTGTTTTAGGACATCAGGCAAATCCAAACTAATAGTTTTTTGTAATTATAGAATTTTGGTACAAACATTGTGTACTTACAACTAAGCATACTTACATTTAACACTTTATTTGACATTACTGAAGTCTTTTCTGAGTAAAGTTCGTTTTGGCTGCAAAAAGATTCCTACTGTCTTGTCAGGCTTTCTGGCTTGGTTAGTGAAAGTCTCATCTCATGTTTCTTCACACAGGCTTACTACCAAAATAAGCTGAAGCTGGCCCTGATTGGCCAGAGCCTCTTTGGCCAGGAAGTGTACACAAACCTCCGGAAGCAAGGCCATAAGGTGGTGGGGGTGTTCACTGTTCCAGACAAGGATGGCAAGGCAGACCCACTTGGTGAGTGATGAAATGGGGGAGGGGGGTAAGAGGCCATGAGGACCCTTGAAGCCAGACTTTAGAGTTTGGTGTTACTTGCCTAAGGTTACAGTTCTCTGTGGCTTTATGCAGAGAGTAATCTAAATGAATAAGCATGTTGGTTAGGTCAGTGGTTCCCAACCTTTTTTCCTTGAAGCCCCCCTTGCCTGTGTCCAAGTTAAGCCAGGCCCCACCAACCCCTACTCCTACCTGCATAGACACACGAAAAGAGTGATTAATTACAAACTTTTATTGGCAAAAAACAAACCGTGGTTGTAGGTTTTTGTTCTTATACTCTTATACACACACACACACACACACACATATACACACGCGTTTCTCAGACATTGGGATTTTATGAATTTAATGTGTACAAATATAATTTTGGTAACCTCAGTGCAGACAAAATTGTGCGCACCCCCTGTGATCTCTAGCGCCCCCCTAAGGGGGGTGCGGACACCAGGTTGGGAGCCACTGATCTAGGCAATATGCCGGTAATTTCAGGATGTGTTACAACACTCATTGCTTTTGGTCAGAATTTGTTGGTGTTTTTGGTAATCCAGATACACGTTATTCATAAACTGTTATGCTCCCAGTGTCTTCCTTGAACTAAAGGCAAGGAAAATTGAAGCTTTACTCAGAATCCCTAGATATCAAGAGCACAACTTCTGCATCTTACAGGATCATGCTATAGCTTATAATTATTGCTCCTTTGTTTTACAGCTATACAGAAGTTCCATCACACCAGCATTACATTGCTGATTGTATGAAGTGTATATGTATGTGGTCTCTGCTCTTGAGTCCGCCTAAAACATGCGTAATGTTAGGAATAAAAGAGGGCCACTGGGCTTCCAGTAAGTTCAGCTCAGAATGAAGTTCCTCGTTTCTTCTGGTGAGAAGCTTGTGCTCTGCGAAAAATGATTTTATGACAAGCCTCTCATCCAAACCAAGCTTTCAGATGCCAGATGCTGAAATAAAAAAAAATGCAATTAATGTTGTTAACTTCACAAGGACCTTTCTCTTCTCTCTGCATATTGCATGCATGCCTCTGTACCTCATGGTCTTGTACTGTCTTTAAATGTCATGTGTATAGGCCACTCCCTGCCTGACAAAATGAGTCCTCAAAGTGTACAGCCACAACAAAGCATGAATGAAAAAAATGAGAACTGTTCCAGTTCCCTGCAACTGTACAGCACACACACACATACACACACACATGCACACACAGTAGACAGCTGTAGTGGGTGTGGTGCAGTAGAGAGAGAGAATGAGAGAGAGAGAAAGATTGTGTGTCTTTAATAGAAGGAGAGACAAAAGAGCACACCTAGGTCTAATCTGATGATGAATAGAAGATGGTTTGGTACATCTGGTTAACTGCTACTCTTTATTAATAGAATATTCAGACAGGCCCTTTTTGGAGAGCAGCATGTGACAGCACTGAACGTGTGTATCTGATCCTCTGCTATTTGGTTCATGCTGTCAGATTTCCTGCCTAGACCGTATTGACTGTGTGTGAGTGCTGGTGTGAAACTCTGCACTGGCTGGAGGGAGTGTTCTTGATGTTCATTTTACTTTGATGTCACATCTGTTTGTGCATGCAGGCTCATACACAATCTCTCTTTCTCACTTTCTCTCTTTCTTTTTCTCAGCTGAGTGACTTATATCAGAGTCCCCCAACCTTTTTTGTGCCATTGACCAGTTTCATGTAAAACAATATTTTCATGAACTGGTATAGATACAACTAAAAGCAAAGAGCATAAAAATACGAAGAAGCTCCCCAAAGACATTTGTTTTTTACTCATTTTTGCTAGCTTGTGGGCTAAAAGTTTAGGTACTGTATCACGTGACCGAGACAAGCGTGTTTTTCAAAATTAAAGATCTTTTAGACTCTGGTAACAAAAAAATATTTTTTATTTTGTCTTTCTGTACGGCCTGGTACCAAACCACTCACGGACTGATACCGGTCGGCCGCCCTGTGGTCGAGGACGTCTGACTTATATGATGGCTAGAATCTTCCCTGTGTTCCTGCATTCTGGCCTTTTTTCTGTTGATGTTAGATATACAGCTAAGCCTGTCCTGTCGCAATTATGAACTTTTTGCTGGCGATTAATTGACAGATCAATAAATCTGATAAACAGTTTTATTGTTTCTTGTTTATGTTTCTGCAACTAGAAAACTACTAGCTTAAAAATGTATAAATTGCCTGATGTCTCTTCCTAGATAACTAAGCTAACTTAGTGCTATACTAAGATGAAATTACTTCACGGATGTGTACATGCACTAACGTTTACAGTTATGCAGGATCACGTCAAATATTGTACTTTTATAACGTTGAATGTTCAAATAAACTAAACACTGGAAACATTAACATGTTAAATGTAATCCAATATTGATTCATTGACTCTGTATGGTGGTAGTGTGATCTGTGTGAGATTAATTGTGTTCATCACTCACTGACTAATAACCAGCGGAGCATGGACTTATCTGATATGGTGTGGGAATTTAGGTCAATATGATGCAATGCAGCTTTCCAGGCCAATAATAGAGATTATATGGACCACTTCATGATTCACTTTTTATATTGCCATATAGGCTAGGTTATAAAGAAATGGGTATTTTGAAAGGAAGGTGTGTCTGGGTTAGTACAGGGCTGTTTGACTTTTTCTGGAGCTTTCAGATGGTTTTGGAATTTGTGCTTATACGTCTGAATTAGTCGGCTGTTTTTAATAATAATGGGAGAAAAATTTTCAGTAAAACCAAGTTTTATGGAAAAGAAATCTGAATTCTGTAAGCATATGGAGGGTATGCTGAATCAGCTCAACTTTGAGAACGTACAACATTTTCTTAGCACGTAGTATTTTATTTTATGTCTTTGCTGCCTATCTGCACAAGATACCTACAACTGCTTAAATTATGATTTTGTTTGAGGAAATACCATTGTATGCTATTAAACAAACTCTAGAACTAAAATGCTTTTTTTGTTCTGTATGGAGTTTGGTTGCTTGCAGCTGAGATTGTTATCAATGCTAAAAAGCGCTGTAAACACAAAACTACATCTTTAATTCTTAATCAAATTAAATGACAAACCAAGTGGTTATTTGCTAAATTCTGAGCTCAGTTCATTAAGCGTCTAGAAGAGAGATAGGTAGTTAATATTCACAGCGTCACTAATACCATCACTTATAGACAAACGTACGGCCCGGGATTACAGTCAAAACAGCACTGAATGGAGGTCAGTGTCAGAAGGGCTGGAAGGGGGAGGGGAAAAGAGATATAGATATTGAACAGAGACGGGGAGAGCAGAGAATGAAAAATTGAAGTACTTTAAGTAAGAGGGAAAGGGATGAGAGTGAGAGGAAAGACAAAAGGCAGGAGAGTGCACAGTATTACATCTGTTTTGATCATTACTGAGTGAAATCTTCTGTTAGGCTGTCCTCAAGCCATGTCTATTTAGCTCAGTCTTGTTTACTGTAAACCATCATGTATGTGTAACTATAAGCTGTTAGGCTGGTTTTCCTGTCTTTTCCACCCACTCTCTTGAGGCATCTTGCTAAGATTGGACCCAACAGTTGGGTGGCACCCATGATGGTCCGTGTGCCAGGGAAAACAGCAGCAGAAGGGAAACCCAGTGTGTTTTCATTTGAATTACCAAAAGTGTTTGCAAGCAAATCCACCAACAGTATACTCCATTCAAGGGAAACAGCAAGAAGTTACATTACTAATTAGCCTATTATAATTTCAAGTTACCCAATTCTGTTGGGTCATTTTTTGTTATTGTTTTTTGTTTTATAAATGTTTTAGTACATGTGTTGTTTTCATTTAATGAAGTATTCATTATTTATTGCAAAATGTGTTTTACACAGAACAGTGCATGGAAACTGAGGCCTTTGTTATAGCAGGGTTTGCTGGGATGCTTACAAAGAAAGGTGTAGTTTCTGTAATCTGTAAAGGTTTCTTGCACTTCCTCAAGTAAGATTTTTGGTTTTGTTATAATAATTTTGATCCCTGAAACATTACAGTTTAGGGTACTGGTCGAATGCAAATGCGAATTCTGCATCCTCTACTGCAACAGTAACTAAAAGCTTAATCATTATCTTCAACCTGACACGCAAAACACATCTTGGCTCATCAGTCTACAAAAAGGCATACAGTGTGAACAAATGTTTCCTGTGACAAAGTTTTTACACCCCATCACTTCCCCATCTACCAGATCTCCAGCTGAAGTTTTCTCTTCTCCTTCATTTGTACCTCTTCTAAGTCCTATTAAATACCATGCCAAATCTGCAAAATGCGATGCTAATGAATTGGTAATAACATAAATAACAAAAGGAAAAAATGTGTATACATGTGTGTTTTAGTTAGGAATTAAAAATTCAGTTACAGAAAATTATTATTATTGAACTAACTCAGTTTAATTGAGCAGCCAGAACAAGGGGGGTCCTGGTGGTTCCAAATAATGGAGACCACAGTGGTTCCAAATAATGGAGACCACAGTTTTCAGGACCTTCAAAGCTACCGCTTTTTTTGTATCCTTCCTCAGATTTGTGCCTTCGCACAATCCAGTCTTGGAGGTCTACAGACAATTCCCTGTACTCCATTGCTTGGTTTCTGCTCTGATATGCACTGTCATCTGTGGGACCTTATATAGTCAAGTGTGTGCCATTCTAAATCATGTTCAATCAACTGAATTTACCACAGGTGGACTCAATTCAGGTTGTAGAAGGTCAGGATGATCTGTTGAAATCGGATGCACCTGAGCTCAATTCTGAGTGTCATAGGAAGGGGTGTGTGTATTTATATACATATTGTGTTTACATGTTTACAATTCTTATCAGTTTAAGAAAATGCATGAAAACATGTTTTCACTTTGCCATTAGAGACCATTTTGTGTAGATTTTCTAAAAAAGTGAAGGGGGGTGAATACTTTCTGGTAGGCTTGTCACGATACTGAAATTTTAAACTCGATACCGATACAAAGGATGGTGCTCAATACTCAATACTATTTTTGATACTACAGGGGGAGAAAAAACAAGCACAGAAACTTTTTAATAAATAAATGTGCTCATGGGACGGTCGCACCGGTTCTCTGCAGAGGAGAGCGTCGCAACCGGCCTAGTTCTGTAGGTCTCGGGGAGCTGAGGGTCCCTGTACAATTTCGAGGCGCTAGTTTTTATAGTTCCCTATAGGCCAGGGGGGCAAATGAGGGGTCGTTGAAAAGGTCTCCCAGAGATCTACGGGCATCTTTGGCGTGGCTGGGTGCTCTCTCTGCGGAGCGACGTGGCTCAGAAAGTCTGTGGCTCACGGGACCGTCGTGCCTGTTCTGCGGGAAGGAGAGCTTCGCCACTGGCCACGTTTGATAGGTCTGGGGGAGCTGAGGGTCCGTGTAAAATTTAGCGGTGCTAGGTTGTTCCCCGGCTGAACTACGGGGCAAAATGCTCCGTGCACCACCTCTGGACTTTTTTCCTCTGTAGAGAGCAAGGGGAGAGCTTCGGGCCTCCAAAGAGGAAAAAAAGCGGCACGCACTGTTAGAGTCCCGAGCCGGCTGTCATGTAAACCTTGGGTCCTCCAGGTAGCCGGGGGTGCCTGTTGAAAATTGTTGTAGTCTGCCAGCGATTTCTGTGAACCGGCAGATGCAAAACTGGCATTTAAGTATCGATACCCGTGCTAATTGATATCGAACCCGATACTAACTTTTAGTATCGATTAGTATCTGTTAATTGATTTTTTTGACAACATTACTTCCTGGTAGTGCTGTATGAAATGCTTTTAATACATTGTGTTTGCATTAATCGTTGTTAAGCAGTAGGTTAGTCAATCCAGGGCTTTATCAGGCGGACACTTCATTCCTCTAAATATTTTGATTTAAAAGTACCATTATTAATATTCCATGATTGACTGACATATTTTGAAATAATTATTATAATTCATTTTGAGAATGCCACAATAAATATTATTTGCTGCTGTTGTTAAGCAGGGTACACTTGTTTCCATGTGTCTGAACGGCCTTATTGTAGACAGAGGGGCTGCACATCAGGGAAGGTGGGCTAACCCTTTGATCTGCTAACAAGATGCTTGGTCGCTTTCAGAAGGATGAGAGACATAACCACTGCTTTTATTAGATATAATAATTTATGCACTGGGAAGTAGGAACACAGAATGATGGATTTTCACAGCAGGGGGATAAAGGTGGGCATAACTGAATGTTTCTTATGAATGTCTTGAATGTCACCATGGCAGAAACTTTATCAATAATATTACAGAATGAGACAAATAATGTTGTAATAATAGCACTTCCTTGCACCTCAGGACTTCAAACATGCTGCTGTCCTTTATGTGCTTGTCATCTGCACAGATATTTAGCTTTGCTGAAGGTTTGCTTAAATATTCCATTTTCACTAATCTTGCTTTTGAAAAGTTGGCTTTTCAGTATTGTGCTTTTATTGCTTTTTTCGCTTTCTTCTTGCTCTTCTTGTTCCTCATATTTTCGATAGAATTTTAGACCCACCAAGCCTTTCCAAAACCTAAGCTTCAGTTTAGAAAAATGTCACACTTACATCTCTCTTTCTGTCCATGTTGACTTACTTGGACTTGATACAGTTTGCTATTGCTGCTATTTTGAAAAGAATTCTAAAAGTCTGAAAGTGATGCAGAGTAGTTAAGTATATACAGAATTGTGTTTTCTACACTTTTTACTTCTGTTTTTTTATTGCCCCATACAACATTAGAAACCAGTTGATTTGTTCTTCATTAAAATTCCAAGCAGAAGCCATTAAAAGTCATCAAGGAGTCTTGGAAGAGCTGACCCAGCGCACATAACTGCATTTCGTACTCATTTATCTAAGCCTGCTAACCTCCTTTCCTTTACCCATCTATCCTCCCATAAAAATCATAACAAAAGTTTTATATTCAAAATGTTCAAATTCTTGTAATTAAATTAGTAACTTAAATTTTGTTCGCAAATTTTACTTTGCAATAGACTATTAAATGGGATATACACTTTAAAATGGTGAATACTTTAAGCAGAAAAAGCAGAATGCTCATATGACAATCTTCCACTTTTTCTAAGTAGTTCTTTTGGTCTTTGCACAGAACCATCTGTGCTGTTGAAGCAGTTTTTCATCATGGTTTCACACAGCGCTCTTTCATCAAAAGGGCGTTTATTGTTCTTGCTGTATTCTAGGTGTTTCATATTTTATGCATGTTTAATAAAAGGTCTTTCTGACATTATATTATGATGAGAAATCCTGATAGTGACCTAGAATGATTTTATTGTAACTTCCTGAATGATTAGGTCTAGTGTTCTTTGCATGAGCCCCAGACTAGAGAGATTAATTTTACTGAAAGTATAATATGCATGAACAAAGACTCAAATGTTAATTGTAATTGTTTACAATTAATACAATTAACTAAAATGTAATGAGGTAATTATTTTAAGTTAAAATCTTTAGTTTTGTCTCAGATTCTGTCTCTCTCTTTTCTGTGATTGTTGTCAGCCAGTCCACATAAGGGATAGAAAAGATTGTCATGAGGCACAAAAACATTTGAGTTTAGTAACTGATAGTACACAGTTATGATTAAACATACTATGGTGCTAAGTGAATTGGCCAGAAGAAATCAGACGTTTTTTTGCCAGAAACAAGCAATCAGCAGCATTATTTTGATTTTGATATCAGCTAATCTGTATAATAGCATAAGGGGGTAAATAATGTGAGACAGGTAAGAGCATTTGTACCAAAATATCATACCTGCAGCATTCTCCTTATTTTTTCTCCAGTTTTTGGCTTTTGGAATGTTGTCCCCTGCCCTGCTCAGGGTTCTTATTTTCCTTCAGCAGAATATACTCAGTGGAGCCTGTATGTCTTTCTGTATGTCTTTTTGTGTTCTTTATAAAACTTCCCATTAAAAGTCTCCTACCATTATCTCTAGCTTCTGTGCTCTTGTCTTTGTTAACTCTTGGTCATCTCGTGTTTGTGTGTAACCCATAGTTTATGTTTGTGTTTTTGTTTCTTGCTTGTATATTAAACGTTTTCGAATCTATCAACTATATCCTGTTTACCTCAACCCAGTCATTACAGTGTTACATATTGTGTGAGCTTTTGCTATTAAAACCTGTAAATAAAAAGTAAATAAATAGGAATCGACCATAAAAATGTATAATTGTTGCAGTTCTACTGGTTGCCTTTACTTTATCAGTTTTGGCCTGTTGTGCCTCAGAGGTGTGCTGTTGCTAGTTTACAGTGTTTGTTATTTTATTTGCTAAAAGTTGTCATGACAATATTGACAGGTAAGAGCGCAGTGTAAAGCGACACTTTTGTCTTATCGTTTCCCCAGTGAACAATAAAAGTGTAACATCTACAAAGCAATCACCTGCGTCATGATGCCGTACTGATTTAAAGTTAATGGTTTTTTCCACAAGTCTGTATGTGGTGTAAGATTTGTGGAGTAGATTTGGTACATTTTGTGTGAGGAGATGGCTGCTTTCTGTTTGATGGCATTCTTTTTAAGTGCACTGGTGGAATGCAGTTTTCCACTGTGATTCTTCAGTCTAGCCGACACAACAAATTGACCGTTCATACTTTATTTTAATACCATATAAGACACTATGCATAAAACATATTAATGAGTCTTACTTTATGTGTTCAGAATTTGATGAATTATTTGTGTATTTAGGTTTTGCACCTTATGCATTATCACATTATGAAATCTGTATATTCAAGGACATGGCATACTTTGATGGCTTTACGTAGAGTAGACAAAAAAGTTATATCATTGAAACAGTTGAAATTTTAACACACATTTCAGAATTTCTTATTATTTTGAGTCTCTGAAGCATGGCCTCCAAAACCTTGTGTAAATGCCTTTGATGAGAAGATCAAATCCATCTTAACATGTTCTCTAACATCATCTTTTTGTACAAAGGCTAACATGGTCTGTCATCAATGTTCATACAGTTGAGTAGAAACCCTAAAAGTAGTGCAGAATATTGAATTTCTTCTTTATTCTGTTTGTCAGAATAATTTGTTTTAAATTATTAAAATTTCTGTTGCTTATTTCTTGGTTTGAATGAGAAAAGAAGGCTGAATAGAGTAGTGATAGCTCTGTCAATTTTCAAACAGGGAAATAGTAAATTGAGCCACATGATGTGTAAAGAAAAGATGATGCATCTGATCAGGCCACCTTCTTTCATTGGTCTGTTGTCCAATTATGATGCTCACGTGGCCATTTTAGGTGCTTTCGGGAGTGGTCAGGGGTCAGCATGGTGCTCTGACTGGTTTGCGATGCACTGCTTTCTATCATAACCAGGGAGTTGCCCCTGCAATCAGAAGGTTATGGGTTCAAATCCTAGGACTGCCAGTGGCACGACCGAGGTTCACTTGCGCGAGGTACCGTCCCCACACACTGCTCCCCGGGCGCTGTGTTCCTGGCTGCCCTTTTCTTCATTTAGTGAGTGAGTTAAATGCAGAGAAGAATTTTGTGCTGTTCACACTGTGTGCTGTGCTGTGTTCACGTTTGACACTTTACCATATGTTCTGATCCCACACAAGAACTACTGCAGCACAAAGTACTGAGTAAGGTAATAAGCCTTTGTAAGTGTAGAGTTACAAATGCCCATGAGCCTGTACAAGAATGTGCAGTACTGTGTGATTCCATGTGTTGTGTAGCACCCACACCTGTTTTTAATATAACAATACAGCACAATACAATCAGACTGGTCACACCCTTTCAACTACCTTAGTTATTCTTAGACCATAGGCTGTGTGGTCTATAATAGTGGCCTGGTTGTCATGCCTTTCCCTTTACCTGCATGACTTCTTCTATCCTCTCCACCTTACCACACCACCACACACTCAGAAAGCTCTTCCTCTCGGATGGCCAGGTTCTTTCACACTAGCACAGTGATCTTTGTGCCTAGAATTTTGCATGTAAGGATGTACTCGATGAACAGCTGTACTCACATGAATGTGTAACCAAAATGCACTTTATTATTATCATTTCTTAGCTGGAAGAGGTTTGAGCCTATGAGAAGTGTTTAATGTTATGATTTAGCATTTTGTGTGAGCACAATGAGTAATGCATGAGTTGTACCGATGTGGGGCTTCAGGCACTAGTCTGGATGTTTGTTTTTTTTTCATTAAAACCAATAGATCTACATACTACATACTTGATATTGTTGCATGTCAAAGAGTTTATTTGATACTTTATAGCAGCATTTCTGAAAACTGTCATCCTAAGGTGCAGTTTGTGAATAGTGAGCACCTCCGATTCACCAGAACCTCATTCGTAGCTTTTCTCTCATACAAGCGACAAGGCACTATTCTATAACATTGTAGATAACATCTATTGTGAATGGTTGGTAAATTTATGAATTTTTAATTTTATGCAAGCATTATCATAACCATAACCCTATTGATTAAAAAGACATACAATTTTTTCCATGGCCCCTTAGTGCCTCCCTGTGGTCCCCAAATTTGAGGACTACTGCTGAAGAGGACCATTTCATTAAGAGTGGAAACACACTTAACTGTACTGTATTCAAAGACACTTAACTGTACTGTATTCAAAGACACTTAACTGTACTGCCAAATTATTGTGTTTGACAATAATATGATATTTCCTCATATTGTTTTATTGTCCAATGCTTTGCAGGAGGCCGTGGCTCCACTGAGAAACAACATGTAAGATTAAATATATTAGGTGTCCATTGTTGTTTATAATTGTGACTAAAATAGCAAATATACAATGCTGCAGTATTATCACTGCAAATACGCTGGTGGGGACATGTTAAATGTGTAAATAGCCCTTCCTCCAAATGTGATATTAAAGAGCTATTATTTGTTGTGATTAAATAGTTTTATAAACGTAATAGTAGCTTTTGTGTCTATTCCTTCATAGTTGTGTCTATTCCTTCGTGAATCTTGTTTTGTGCTTGTTGTGGATAAGGCTTTTTCGGTTTCAGTTTTTGTCCCAGTGAAGGTAGTTTAAATAAATATAGAAACATCCAGATGGTGGTGGAGGGTTTACAGGTTGTCTGCCAGATTTATATTGCTGTTGTGGTAATTATACTGTCTGTTTAATTCTGCTTAATTAGATGTACTTTTCTGTTAATTGGATTAGTTCATTGTGTTATACTGTATTTGTTCTGCAGTGAACTATCAAGTATATTTACTTGTGTTGCCTAATTTGACAGTTAAGCTGTTAAAAGAGTCAGCTTTTTAAATGAGAGTGGGTCTATAACACCATTAGCTCCTGATGCTAACTCTTACACATACACACCTAAACACAGTATTTAGGTCTGTAAAGACATGCAAGTTTTCTCACTACTATGCTCACTACTGTCATCTGCTGGAGAATTATCTCTGACTGGAAAGCCTGAAGAACCAAAAGGACTATTCTCTAGAGCGACATACATCAGTGCTCAAGTAGTCTACGTCTGTTTCGTACACTCGTAAGCTAAACTCAAAATCATTATCTGCT
>JBBPCY010000130.1:32760397-32773144 GCA_037974405.1 Brachyalestes nurse
ATCAGGCGGTGATCAGTATACTGGTGGTGCTGAATGCTGAGTGGTTGGAACTCCTTTATCTAGACTCCTTGTATCTTCACAGTAAAACATTTGTTCACATTTGTTTCACTTAATCTAATTAGTATGGCAAAGGTAAGACGGTTTGAGAGGATAAAATAGTGTTTTTGCACCAACAAGGTGATTCAAAGCAAAATATAAAGAAATAAGGAGTGGATCTCAGAACTGAACGTAGGCGTTGCTGTGTAGCTGCAGGTACTAACACGAAAAAAGGTCCTTACATGAAATGACTGCAGAAGTCTGTGAGTGGAACTGACAGGGCATTCCATTATTGCATTAAAGCCTCAGCTAAGAGGGGCGTGTCTGTTTTTTCAAGGCAAAATACAGGAGTAACCTTCGATGTCAGGACCAATAAATAGATCCTGACTTTGTAAAGAATTTGTTTATAAAAAAAAAAACAAAGCAAAACCATTTCTTGATTACTGAGATTAAGGTTAGATTTAAGGTTTCCTAGTGCATATACAACACAAATCCACACTATAACATTTAAACTTATCATTTGAGGTGTGAAGGAAGTTTTTACAGATGAATGAGTGTAAATTTGTTTTTGCTTGTAGCTTCAGTGGTGAGAAGCAGAAAATGCAGTTGACTTTTAAGTGTGGAAATATGAAAACAAGACTCCAGAAAAGAGTGAAAGCTGTAATAAAGACAAGCTGTTGAAACACTAACTACTGATAGACATGGATAATACTGATAACTCTTAATGCCTGCTTTGACTGTAAATAAAAACAAAGAAAAGGCTGGTACAGGACAATTTCATACAATGTAAATGACAGCTGGATATTTTACATGACAATAAACAAACCAAACAAACAAACTGTGAAACTGCAAAGTTTTACCCCAACAGCTACAATATATCTATTGCATATGGGACATATTATTCATCACTTGAGGCTTATTATCTCTGTTATAGAAAAAGAATTGTATATCATTTTCTTAGTGAATGGGCCAACAGAAATTGCCCAAATATATTAAGATTAAAATCTACATTAACATTCATGAAATATCTTTCCTTGCCATTCCAGTTTTGTTACTAGAGCAGCAATATGTATTGTATATCACTGTATAACACCAAACCAGTTGGTGTGTGTGTATTTCTGTATTCCCCAGCAGGTCTCTGTCTGACCACAGGCGTTGAACAGTACGCAGAGTGTGTGAGTTGTAGATGGTGTGTAAACATGTGCTGTGAGAGACTCTCGTTCACGCCTTCCCGCTCACGTGCCAAAAACAGGAGCGATGCAGAGATGAAACGAGTGCGAAGACTGGAGGCACTTTCTCCACCATCTGCGCTGCTCTCAGCTCCGCCATCAAATCTGAGGCCGGATTAGAAAGGGCTTCTGAGTGCGGCATCAAAACTTTCTGAACTGTAGTGCACTGTGCTGAGCCCTGTGCACTTTTTGTCGTGCGGGGCCAAAGACAATATATATTCAGAGGCCTGAAATCAATTTTTTTTTCTAAAATACTTCAGAAATATCATTTAAAAAGGAAAGTAAGAATGAATTCTGCCACAGTGGCCTTGAAGTTTCTCCCTGTAGTCTCAGTGACCTACTAGAACTTTACTGGAATATCATGGGATATTCCAGTAAATTTGTGAAGTTTTTAAAATTGGGATGATCCGATGAGCAGTTTGTTAAATAAGAGAATACAGTATGTTGTAGACATATTCTTTTGCATGCAGGAATAATGCTGACATCTGTTAGCACAAACTTATGTAACATATGTTTATTGTCTTTGTTTTCAAATGTGGACCAAGGTTATAAGTGTACAAGAATATCTTTTTCTCTTCCGTTGTTTATGCTATGCACCTACGAATAGGAACAAAATGACGGTAGGAATTAGTTCAGAGATTAGAGCAATTTGTTTGGGCCACTCATTTAATTTGTTGCTCCTTAAATTTGGGTGTTTCTCAATCTGCGTTCTTCTCTGGGTTTGCTTTCTCATAGACTTAAATGTCAAATGTTTAATTCAAAGTTCACATCTGGTCAAGAACAGATCAGATCAAGAATAGAGGTCTTCATATAATCCAGCAGAAGTCAAATACTTTTATCCAGTTTTTAATCATTAAAGGTGTTGACGAATCTGGATGTGAATGGGCGGGGCTAAATTGCTGTGGTTAGACAAGTAGAGATACATAAACTATAATAGAAAACAGGCTGTTCTGTGTATCATGTGTTATTTTATTGTAAATACAGTAACCCCCCACTTTTCGCAGGGGTTATGTTCCAAGAGCACCCACGTATAGTGAAAACCCTACAAATGCCTATTTTTACAGTGTAAATCCTAAATATGCCCCCAAATATGCTCCCAAAACACTTTACTTTCATTTTAAACTCATTAGCCTTAAAGAAAATGTAAAGGTAATCCCGTTTACACTGAACTCCCGCAGTGCTAGAATGTAAATACCAATGTTACCCCTGTATAGACTGGACTATAATTCATGCATGCATGTTTTCTTTGGTATGCGCTGTCATTAAATACGGTAATAAATTAATTTAATTTACAGTAATAAAAATACAGAGCTTTAAAAAGAACAAAATGAAAAACACAAGAACACTCGAGACGCTCCATGACTGCAGTGTCACAGGGCAGCAGCCAATAAGCAGCAAGTAGAAATAAATAACATTCTCGGATTGGCTACTTTCAAACCTCCCATCTCTGAGTACAGTCTGGGCCTCGTCCCCACGCCCCCTCGTCCTCCTGCTGGTTGTTTATGTTTGGAGTGGAGGTTCAGGTGTCTGGTTGCCTTGGTAACCGCTGCGTGGTGCCCAAGGCCCGGACGTCACAGTCAGCTGTACTCAGAGGTGTGAGGTTCGAAAATCCGTGATGGACTGAAACCACGACTGCTGGTCCGTGTGAAAGTGGGGGGTTACTGTATATCGATTTGGTGAAAATGCAGAGTCTTGAGGCTCGAGCTGAGCTGTGATTTCCATACATGCCTGTACTGAAATCATATATGGAACAGTCAGACAGCAGCAGAGATTTGGTTTGATTTTACTGGTTCTGGACCACAAACACTAAAAACACACAATTGTATGAGGTCACATATGATTTCATGAAATCTTTTTTCACTAATCTGACCTCAACGTGACTGACTGAAATCAATTACAGTGGTGATTAGTCATATTATAAGTGGATAATTAAATACGGGCCTGTTTGTTATAGTCACTAGTGTTGTTGTGTGTGTATATATATATATATATATATTTGTAGTCTTCTGCTGTGCCTCTGTGCTGGAGGCGTCTGCTCTTATTGAGTGAGAGCTAATGAAAGGCCTCCTGCCTGTTTCATTCTCTAGTTTTCACGTCGTAAAAGACCGTGACTCAGACGGGGAAACAGAGTGTCCACTGAAGCTGTCGAGTTAAAAGCCAGAAATATGGCGCACTTACTTCGCCACACACTCACAGAGCTTACGCAGCCTTCTTCCGCTGATATCACAGTTTGGAAGAGTGTACAGGGCCTTTTTGTCTCTTTTTTGTCCATTAGGAGAGACGGCTTCCCAGAAAAACTCTCCGTGTGTTTAAAGAACTGTGGCTAATGCAGCCACTCTGATACTGATGAGCTTTTCTCTTGTATAATTTGATGCTGATGAGTCAAGCTGTGTTGTGTTGAGTTTCCTAATGAATTTGGCAAATTTTGCAATACACCCTCACACACACACACACACACACACACACGAGCGTTCTGCACTCCTTCCTAGGTCTACTTCATTTAACAGGGTAGCCCTGTGAGTGGCTATGACAGGTTAAATAGGGAAATCTCCAGCATTTTCATTCTTCATGTTAGTTTGACAGCGTTCGTCAGGCCTCTTTAAAGTGAGCCAATTTTTAATGGATGAAAAAATGGATACTTAACAGACTGAAACTTTAATGGGCTTTCAGTAAACACTTTGCACGCAGAAGAGGAAGAAAAAGGGATCCAACGGGGGGTCACGGCAAAGAAGTTATCGTTTTTAAATCTCAAAGAGACATTGCTAAAGAAGTTAATCAGAAACTCTGAAGCTCCACAGCAGGGCTGTGTGCGGAGGCGTAGCATCAAACAGGAGCGAACAAACCGCGAGCAGCGAACTCCAGTGTGACAGAATAGACTAGTGGTGGCATCACTGCTGTGTTTTCCTAAAAGCCTTGTGTTCTTTAAAATAATGAGCATGTCCCTGCACTTTATCGTCCTTTTCTGCTGGAGATGAAACATGTCCCAGGTTTTACTGAACACTAGTAAAATACCTGTGCTTTTACTTAAAGAAAATATTAATATTTATCAGTAATTATCACTGATTATCAATGATCACTTTTTCAATTGCTTATGATCCCTGCCCTTTAATAATTTTGTTTTTAGAACTGTTTGCAAAGGTATCCATTTAAGATGGGGGGAATCAAGCATTTGGTAAATATATGAATAAATAGATGGTATATATATGAAAATAACTGAATAAGATGACATAGAGGCCCAGTTTTGAATTTTCCACAAAAGATGACAAATGAGTGATGAAATGAATAGCTGTGTATCAACTATGTACAATTACATATATTTTCAAATTCAATTACATTTAACACACGCCATTTCACATTTAAAAACTGTGATAAAATTTGTACACCTTATCTTTAATGCCACATACAGTTGTACAATTATTCAAGAATTCAGAAAAGTTTGTTTTCACAATATCACGATTCATCATGATACTGATAACAACAGGGCGGCTCCAGGGCTTGTCTAGATGACAAAACAAAGAACGTGGGAGTCTTCAGGCATTTCTCCCTGCATTAGCATTCATACGACCTGACCCCGTGTTTACATCCGCCGAGATGTTTTGATCAGTGCAGCACTCTCTGACATAGTGACCCCTGCTCTCTCTCTCTCTCTCCCTCCCTCCCTCTTCCTCTCTATCTGTCTCTCTCTCTCTCTCTCTCTCTCCCTCTTCCTCTCTATCTGTCTCTCTCTCTCCCTCTCTCTTTCTCCTTCTCTGTCCTTCTCTCTCTCTCCCTCTTCCCTTCTCTATCTGTCTCTCTCTCTCCCTCTCTGTCTCTCTCTCTTTCTCCTTCTTCCTCTCTATCTCTCTCTCTCTCTCTTTGTTCTCTTGTCATGTTATGCGCCGCTCACTGCACACACAAAGCCTGTCTATTTTATGATCTGATAAACTGGACGGCCAAAATACTGCGAGAGCTGTGGAGCTCTGGGGAAATTCCACCCTAACAAAGCCCACACTGTGGGGAGAGTGTGAGAGAGAGAGGGCTTTGCGGCTGCAGAAGACCAAAGAATGGGAATCAATGAGCAGTGGATGAGGTTCGCTCCGTTTTGAGATGTTAACGCTGCTCGGTTTATTAACGAATCGTCTGCGCTGGAAGGAGTGAAGTGCGGAGTACGAGGCTGGCCAGTCCCCCTCTGGTGGGGGGTTGTTTGAGGTGGAGAACTTGTGAACAGCCACTAAACTAAAATGTGCATTGTTGGTCAGCGGAGAAATTCACAGCTGGCCTGCAAGACTGACCTCTGACATTTCACTCTCCTGACCTATGGGAAGATCATTTGTCCGGCCAGTAGCCACAGCAGTGACGTTCCCCTTTTAGCATCCTTTCATAAAGCCTGAGGATTGTACGGCTTGACTGAAGGGTGGAAAAGGGTTGAGGGTGGGCTGTGAGAACCTGAACGTGAGATCTGAACCCAGAAATGATGTCCGCACATGAGCGGCCGGGTCAGGTTTCAAGACCCACCCCTTAACTGTCAATCGTCACTGTAAAGCATTACATTACATTCCTTTGGCAGACGCTGTTATCCAAAGTGACTCACAGTTTGAGGAAACACTCAGGATTTCAGGTTTCAGGACTGTGTGAGAACTAGAGGACAGTTCTGAGTGCTAAATCTTTATGTAGCCTCCTTCATTTGATAAAGTGGACTCATATAGAAAAGTAGTTTTTTAATAAAGATGGAACTCCTAAAACAGATACAAGTAAAACTCTGGGTGTAAGAAACATCTGGACTGTGTGTCTCTCTAGTAAATGGTTCTTTCAAGACCAGGTTTTCTGTTAAACAGATGTTTTTCTATGTTTGTCCACTTTATCAAGTAAAAAAAGTTTACAGCGACCACTGACAGTTCAGGGTTGGTCCAGGAGAACGTGAACGTAAGATCTGAACCCAGCACGTTTCAGAAATGATGTCCAAACATGAGCAATCAAGTCTCAAGTTTCAATCCCCACTCCTTAACTATCACCCCCTAATACAGCCTCATTCAATAAAGTGGACATACATAGATACATAGAAATGAGCTTTGTAATCTAGCTAACAATTATGGAACTTCCGAAAGGTTCCAAGTGAAAGTCTGGGTATAAGAAGTCCAACAGATATTCCAGAAATGATGTCCGAACTCAACATGAGCAGTCAGGTCAGGTTTAAAGCCTTAACTGTCAGCAGTCAGTGTAAAACACAGCCTGTATTATTTGATAAAGTGAAAAGCAGCTTTTTAACTCTGACACAAGACCTAGTGTAGAAAAAGACCATTAACTGGAGAGGCACACAGAGTCCAGATGTTTTTTATACCCAGACTTTTACTTGCAGCTGTTTGGGGAGTTTCATAAGTGTTATCTAGATTAAAGGACTGTCTGAAGGATTACCTGCAACACTGCCTCTCCTTCACTGTCTAACAGCTTGACCGTTCATGCCAGAGATGGCGTGGAACAATCCTTTGATCTTCTCAGACGTTTGATGAGAAAGGAAGGGGGTCGTGGAGAGCAGGCTGGCTGGGAATACTAATGTTTTCCATAAGACAATTATGATGATGCACTTAAACCGAAGTACATTAAAGGCAGTTGGTGCTCCATGGGGAGTCCCGGGGATGCGGGGTCTAGTTTCGTAATTGGTCTGTTCTAGACTTGAAAAAGTCTCACATGTGTGTGAAATTGTGTGTTTTTTTGTGTGTGTGTGTGTGCTCACAACTACTCTCTTGAATGTTAAGCTTCTTGCACCCCGGAGGTGAAACAGAGAGAAGTGTTTGGAGAACAGACACAGGATGCATTTGTTTAGTCTTGCCGGACTGTTGTAGAGCTTATTGCAGGTTCTACATTCTCGGACAATGACTCCGTTATTTGCTTGTTTTCCTAAAGTGCCGATACTTCTTTTAAATGTCACTCTGGAGGCCAAGGAATGCTATCTGCAGGACTTGGACAATGCATGTCTTAAAATATTCTCTCAACTGAGGATGCTCTGATCCAGTCTGAAGATATCGGAGCCAAGGCATGGTTTAATGGATGGGTACCCGTTATATTCAGCCTAGTTAAGTTCTGGTCCTATATTAAGGCTGCTTCATTTAGTGGTTTTGTCAAAACAGGTGAACTAGCATTAATTGGAGTGCGTGGCTGTTATAGATTTAATGGTAAGAGGAGCAGGATGTTCAATACTGAGAAAAAAGACTCCAACCATCTCAGATTTGCTCAATAGTTCCTGGAAACAATGGCATTGCTTAATAGATAGTGTGAAAAAAAAAATTAAGCTTGTCAGAGTGGGTTTGATGTGAAATGTTTCGTAGCAGAGAAATGTTTGAGCTCAGATATGTTTTACATTGGTAGCGAATGGAACCAAGAGTCTAAAATATAAGTACAGACATTTTATTTTAACTTTATTTATTTAGTGTCTTCTGAGTGTTTATATGTAATTCTGATGATGTTAAAACAAGTTTTGTCTGCAAAATGCTTTGCATGTATCCCTCCATCAAGAATGAATAAAAGTATACATTTTATTTCTCAAATGTGTCATAAAATAATGTCTCATTCATGTAATGTAGTTTATAGAGGCATTAAATGCCTCTGACGTTGATACTTTTCCTCTAGACACTTAATTTTGTTCTTTAGAATAGGATTTCACATCAAACCTTTGTGAATAGGTTTATTTACATTATTTACTTTATTTACATTATATCTATTTAGTCATGTATACATTTTGAAAAAAAGGGAGGAATTGCAGTCACTGTATCTCAGAAACCAATGAAAACACAAATGTAAAACGTTACCCACCTACTGGGCACAGTGACAAGTGTTCAGCAAATCTGAAATGGTCAGTTAGGAACTCTAAAATTGTCATGGTCACCGATGAGAGATAGTCCAAAAAAAAGGTTTCAGAGTATGTAACACTGGAGCATTTTTAAATAATCAGTATCATATCATAACTAAATGTTAGGTTTTTCTTCCGAGATCCACATTTGTGTGGTTTTATGTACCAAAACATAATTAATTTCTACAAGACTATTTTCAAGGTGTGTCCATGTGTAAGTCTGGTGTGTTACTGTGCCTTTAAACCTGACAAATATATGTAAATGAGCTCGGTTCTGATTTGGTGATATGTCTTCCATAACAGCTTACATTTAATATCAACTGACTCCAACAGGAATGTCTTTATTTTAAGCTGATTTTTTGCCTTTAAAGCTCATATTTTCTCTCTGTTTTGTTCCCCTCAGGCGGAGTTCTCCAAAACCTCGCTCGTCCACCAGGCCCGTCGGGAGCATGTTGGGGAAATGTGCCGCGCTCACACCACCTCCACCCGTAAGCGGCGTGTGCTGACACCGGGCGACCTGAAGCACCTGGTGGTGGACGAGGACCACGAGCTCATCTACTGCTATGTGCCCAAGGTGGCCTGCACCAACTGGAAGCGGGTGATGATGGTGCTGAGCGGGCACGGCAAGTACACCGACCCCATGGAGATCCCGTCCAACGAGGCGCACGTGCCCTCCAACCTCCGCACGCTCAACCAGTACAGCATTGCCGACATCAACCACCGGCTGAAGTACTACCTCAAGTTCCTGTTCGTGCGTGAGCCTTTCGAGCGCCTAGTGTCAGCGTATCGCAACAAGTTCACCCTGCGCTACAACACGTCCTTCCACAAGCGCTACGGAACCAAGATTGTGCGACGCTACCGCAAGAACGCCACGGCCGAGGCGCTGCAGTGCGGCGCAGATGTAAAGTTCTCAGAGTTCGTTGAGTACCTGGTGGACCCAGCGACGAGGCGTGAGGCGCCGCTCAACGAGCACTGGCAGCCTGTCTACTCGCTGTGCCACCCATGCCACATCCACTACGACGTGGTGGGCAAGTACGAGACGCTGGAGGAGGACGCCAACTACGTGTTGTGGCTGGCCGGCGTGAGCGACCAGCTGCACTTCCCATCCTACACCAAGTCCACCCGCACCACTGACGAGATGGCGGCCGCCTTCTTCCAGAACATCAGCGCCCGGCAGCAGAGCCAGCTCTACGAGCTCTACAGGCTGGACTTCCTCTTGTTCAACTACACCACCCCCAGCTACCTGAAACTGCAGTAGAACGGCAGACGCATTCAGCTCAACTCAACCAGAAGATCGACGAGGTAGGCAGGGAGCAAAGAGCAGGCTGCTGAAAACACTTGAACGACTGGCATCGCAGGGGACAGACCAAAAACGAACCTTTTTTTGAAGACTCTATTATCGGCATCTGCTGTGTTGTGACCGGATCACGGACCTGTTACTGGAGGAGGTTTGTGCGAAATGGGAATATATACGGTGTCACTGAAGAGTCCAGTATGTCAGTGCGCCTGTGTCAATACAAGTGTCCATCGAATTGTAAGATAAAGATCATATTACTGTTTATATCCTCAGCCGTCAATAAGCAATACGACACAATTCGAGCCATTGGCTCATTTACTGTAATGATTTTCCCACCCGCTTACCATAATTTTCTTCAAGCTTAAGAACACTTCATGAGCAACAGACTCTTAGCGACTTGGACTTAAAAGAAGAAGAGTTCTCCTCCGTACCCCCGGTAGCCAGTGCAGGATCGACGGCTGTAATATTCCACACGTAAATCAGTGTTGTTTTATGGCAGACCCCAAACTCTCCTGCAGAGATCCTCTTTTAGAATGACCGATGTCTGTAAAGGATGGCCTATACGTGCACGCAGGAGGATGTTGAGTGGTGCCTTTGTGTTGTGGGCGTATCCCAGTGCGAGTGACAGATCTGAGTGAGATCAGCGGTCAGCGAGGGTCCACGGACCCTTTTACTGATCTGGGGGCACTCACTGCTCCAGCCATCTTTTAAAATTACTGGTTTATTTCTTTGGTTGTTTTTTTGTGTGTTTTTGTTGTCTTATGAAAAGTGGCTGCGAGCAGCTAAACAAAAGATTATTTTAATTAGTTTGTGAAAATGAAAACAAGGGACATTTCATGTTTTTTTCCAGGATGGTTATCGGTAGATTTGTAAATGGAATTATGATTTTTGATGCCTTTTCTTCCTGCTTCTTATGTGGTACATCGTCGCCAGGCTCTCGTGTGGCTTTGGGTTTGCGAGGGGCGTACAAGACTTTGGTTTTCGAGCTGTTCTCACAGGAAAGGTTCACTCAGTTATAGGGAGGGAAGAAATCAGTGAGAGAGAGGGAGAGAGAGAGAGAGAGCTAGACAGAATCTGTTCCATCCATTAGACGATTGCTCCACTGTACAGTCTCTTTTTCGATTTAAGCACTTCAAAGGAAAGGATGCTTTCATTTGTAGAATTGTCTTTCCCATGGTCTTTTGTTTGCCTTGGCTGTGAATAAGAGGCTGAGAATGATGAAACTGCTTATTTATATGTCTGACGGCCGCAGGCGGGGTGTGCCCAGCGTCTGTGTCTCACTGTCTGTACAAAAGTCCTACGCTGGTAGAGGTGACTCAGTTTAGTGCTAACGTTCGACATCTCTCTCTCTCTCTTCTCTCCGCTTTTCCAGGCAGCCATACGGATTAGGGTGCCTGGATAAATGAATGTCGATTATCTGGATCAGGGCTCCTGTGGGGAAGGGTCTTTATGGGACATACACACTCATACACAAGTCAGAATTCAAGCCATGTGTGAGGTCAACCTCTCTTGTCTTTCTCTCTCTCTCTCTTGCTAAACTTTCATTTTCTGCTACTGCTCCAATCAAATTTCATTTAAGCAACAAATTGAGAGCTCTTTTCACGTTCGAGTTTCTGCAAATGGCTGAATAGAAACATAAAAGAAAAACTGGTCCGAACCTACACTCTTCAAACAGAGATTCCAAGAAGGATTCTTTGCATGATGCTATAAAAGAACCATTTTTGGTCCCTTATGGAACATTTCAATGGATGGTTCTTTATAGAACCATTTTTGTGACCGACCTTTTGAGGCTTAAAGAAGGACCCTATTTAAAGAATCCTTGACCTGGTAAAGAAACCTTTATATAATTTATTCTGAGGTAGGTTTTGGCAAAAATTCAGATGTACACAATTTTCCATTTAATCGCGATGTAGTTGATCAACAAGACAATTGCCTGATTTTTGCTTCTCTAGTTTAAAACTGAAACTACGAGGCTAATGTTGCTCACATTGTACATTAATAGTCATCCAAATCTCCATCAAACCCGCTCAAATCTTATCCAGCTCTTCATGAAGGTGATGCAGACTTTTGCCTACATGGTTCTTCTACAGCATCACTCAGAGAACCTTTTGTTGCACCTTTATTTAATGCTGTAATGAACTAAAGGAACAGTCATCAGAAGCAGCACAGAGTGATAATCCTGTGAAAACACAGTCTGCCCAGTTCTGTTTGAGTGCTTTGTTTTTTTTTCTTCATACAGACTCATCGATAACTCACTGCACACACACACACGCACACGCACACACACACACACACACACACACACACACAGCATTATTCAACCACAATAGGCACATCAACCATAAAGGCAACACATGAGGCACAGTGCGTTGCAGCCTCTCAGCAACATACAGTCTCTTTTACACACACACACATACATACACACACACATACACACACACACACAGGGCAGCTCACACTCGCACACAAGAGTGCCTTCATGAAACCTCACACCACGAACATATACTCACAGTTCTGGGCCTTGAGGCTGCCACACACTTCAGCAGATGAAAAGTGCTGATCTACAGTCAGTTCTTAAGTACTGACTGTAACTATATGGCGGGGGTCTCCGAGTCCGGTTCTGGAGCGGTCCGGTTCCGTGCTCAGATACACCCACTACACCTGAAAAATAACTGATGAGCTGAATCAGGTGTGTAAAAATCATCAAACTGATTGTGGCCCTTTTGGGTCCTGAGTTCAAGACCCCTATTCAGATCAGCTGTCTTAAAGAAATATTCCAGAATTTTTCAACATCTTCTCTGTCTGTGGCATCTGCAGTGTACAGCTGATTACCATGGACAATGTGTTTCTTTGTACTTTAATAAACAAACAAAAATATGTGGTCACTCATTTATAATGGAAGTCAAGGGGCAGTTGCTCAAACACCTGCTTATAGATTTCTGTTGTGTATTTGGAATCGAGGACTTTAAGCAAGGAACAGCCACAGGGACAGAAAAACGACTGTTTTACTCATGCAACCAATTGAGTGTGTGCTGTAGTCACCAAAATGTGAGGTTTTAACTCACATTAGTATACTGGGATGCAAGAGAATTTCAGTTACAACTGACTTGAGCAAACACAGTGCCTACATCTCAAGCCACACACTACCATTTTAAATAATATGTACAGTACTGTGTCTTAAGCACCCCTTATTTCTTCATTTTTGGCTTCCAAAGATCCAGACTTTCTTGTATTTTAATGTGTTCTTGAAGAACAGTTCTCCAGGCTTCCTGAAGGACTTTCAATGACTCTCATTTCCAGTCCAGTCCCTGAACCTGACCAGTTTCAGAGGAATGTTTTTGTTGGTTAAGACACACAGTGAC
>JBBPCY010000130.1:32780985-32801608 GCA_037974405.1 Brachyalestes nurse
TATATATATATAAAATATTCACTGCGACATCTGTTCTAATTCATATTTTAAATGGTTTTTAAAAAGGCTTTGGAAAGAGAAAATACCCAAATTAGAAGGTGGAATTAACGTAGGACTAAAGAATCTCTTTAATCTTCCCTATTCCATTCTTCATGTTATATAGGAGTCATATTCTGCTGCCCACGTTACCATTACAGTTCCAACATGAAACCGTCTGCTGTTCAATTTCCTCCTCCTCTTCCTCCTCCTCTGTGTTCGTTATTCCCAGATCACTGATAACATGGCTGTTTGAATTTACGATGGCAGCCCAATTGGAATTGCATGCAGGTTGTTTACCGAGCCCCGTAGAGGCTGCAGTTGACTTTTTTTTTTTTTTTTTTGAGAACCTCACTGCTGCTTCTCAAGCAAAGGTCAGATTAACATGTCGCCAGCAGGCAAATGCTTCATGAACTTTTCTCTCCCAAACCAGTGGAGCATTTGATGGCCCTCCACGGAGCACATGACCACACTGGCCTCACTGTCTGCTCTGAGCAGTCTGCTAACGCACTGAAGGAGGCCCCTCTCTCAGTCAGCGTGGCATGAATGTTCTGGTAAATCTCAACCATTAAGCAGAAATTGCTCCTCAGACGGTCTATAAAAAACCCTTTAAAAAAAATGCATGCCTTCCTCTTTTTGTGAGTGGTGTTGTTTATTATCATTACATGGCTCGAATCCAAGTACAAGCCTCTTACAAATATGTTTTTGCCCTCATTTCTGTTTCGTCAAGAAAGGAAAAAAAGACAACACAAGGAACAGAACTAAACAAAATGTAAACACCCCCTGTGAAGTCTCCTTTTAAACAGAATGATTTGGCCAAGAGGTTGAATGTTGTTTTCTTGCCGTCGCTCTGCCCCGAGTGCCGTTGCAGTTTAGTCATGCTAATGTGTATCATGAAAACATGAGCTTACGGTTTTGGCCACTTCATCAGATTCCAATGCAAAGGCAGCGGTGAGGGCAGTAAACCTCTGTATGCATTAATTTGACAGTTTTGAGGAAAGTGGAAAACTAGGCCTCAACATTATTCAGGCTGACAGAGCAGTTCTGGACTAGTGTGCGTTGTTGACACAAAGATACTGAAATAATTTTCATGAGTTAATGGTATTATGGTTATTATGAAACAGTCTGAAAGTAATCTGTTCTCATAGTAGGTGCAGAGTCAGCATTTGTGCTTGGCCGTGTTTTATGATGACAGTTATGAACAAGATTATTTAAATGGAAGAACTGTTTTACTGTTTGACAGAGAAACCTGCAATTTATGTTCAATCCCTGCTTCATCACAGAACCCAGATGCTGTTTACCTTTTGGTTACATAAGAAAGTTTTATAAGACATTCCACCAAGTTGGTTTTATGTATTCATGATTTTAATGAAACTATATAAATATCTAGAAATGTTCTTTAGTACTATATTTATTTTTGTATATATCTCTTATATATATATATGTGTGTGTGTGTGTGTGTGTGTGTATGTGTGTCTGTGTGCGCCTACCAAGCTTTACTTGATTTACGCGTTAGCTGATAGCCTATCAGATGATATATTAAAATACAACTGGTTGCCATTTTTATTAACTAAAATAAATAGTTTTTCAGTAAAGCATCTCTGTAACGTATTTACTCAAGAGACATTTTTTAGACATAAATAACGAACAAAGAATCAAGATCAGTGGAAACCTTGGCTATCAAGGTGGAATTTAACACATTAAACTGTCACTGATCCTGTTTATCTGAGCGGGACAAGTCTTGGTTAGCAGCAGTAAATGTGTCCACACATGCTTACAGAGCGCGAGTTAACTGACACTGGAGCAAGACCAAAGAACAGAAGCCAGCTCAGAGGTGTAAGACCTATAAAAAGCTGAGTGCACTGTAGGCTATGCTGGAAGTGTGTGATATTTCTCCTTTCCCCTTTTGCTATAATATGATCCTTCACTGGCCCAGCAGAGACAGTGTTCTACATGTTTTCAGTGAGTGCATCACTATGAAAACATATTGGTGTGCTTTAAATGCTGCTGCTTAGTCATTCCATTTTCGTCCCGGCTGCCCGGAGACTGTAGGAGAACAAGACTTTTAAACTGCTCCGCTGTGATCTTTACTCACACTAGACACATTCATATTACACAAGATGAAAAATGGCTTGTCTTGGCCCAATGATTTACCCCTTGAAATGTATTCAGTAGGCTATTGCCCAGGGCTATGTAATTAGAATAACATATAGGCATATTTCATTCAGTTTATGTAATATGCAATGTGCCCGTATGGTTTTCTTTGACTACCAATCAATACTGTCAAGGCTTAAAAGTGGCCCAAAAGCAACCCTGTTGCCTAGGTAACTGCCAACACTGTCATCACCTGACAGGCCTAACATGCAGTTGTTGCCTTAGTGACCACAACCTGCAGTGCCATGGTCTAAAAGTGTTAGTCACCTAGGCAACCACTGTGCATACTGTCACTGCCCAAACTTGGCACAATCAACTATCATGGAGCAAAATAACTGTTGCCTAGACAACCAATGTCATTTGCCAAAAGCACTGTTGTTACCTAGGCAACCACAACTATTACTGTCATGGCCCATAAGTGGCTAAAAATGTGTTTTTTTTCACTTAAGCAGACACAATCAAAGCGAGTGTGGTGCAGAAGTAATACTGTGACCTAAGTGACCACAGTCAGTACCGTCATGGCCCATAAGTGTCAAAACGTTTTTTTTGTTTCACTCAAGCAACCACAATCAGTAGCCGTGTTTACATGGACACGTTTTTTTTTTAACCGATTGAATTTAATCAGATTAAAAGAATCCAACCGAACCGTCAAATAAAGAGATCTGCGTTTGTTCCACGTTTACATGTTCCAGCCATTTAATCCGATCGTGCATTATTTTGACAAGTGTTGTGGTAGACCTAGAAAAAAAGAAGATGCTGTGTCTGAACCTCTGGGCTTCCTTTCTCCTTGTCTATCCTCCGTTGCGTGTAGATAATCGGTTCTAATAATCGGTTTGCCTGTTTACAAGAGCAGTTTACTCGATCGATCGGATTAAAGAAAGGTGGAATTCAGTGGAATCCGATTACCTGAACCATTTACATGTGACGTTTTTAATTGGTTTCCGTATTTCATCAGATTAAAAGTGAAAAAAAGTGGCATGTTAACACGGCTAGTGCTATTGTGGTGCATACGTGATACTGTTACCTAGGCAACCACAGTCGGTACTGTCAGAGCCCATAAGTGGCAATAAAGGTTGTTATATTTGTTATATTGTTGTTATAACAACAATCAGTCCTGTCAATGCCCAAAAATGGCCCAAATCTTGTCGTTACCTAGGCAACTGCAATTAACACTGGTTCTCCACTTGCGCCCCAGCGCTAGTGATCCAAATGTTTTGATGATGAAGAATGATGAAGAATGTCCAGACCCAAAAGCAAGGAAGCATCTAGGACTCGAGTGTGATGGAGTGGTTGGCTCTGCAAGGGTAGTCCAGCACTATGGACTGGCTGGACTTGCGGGAGTTGCACGGTTCCCTCCATGAGTTGGAGGTGCTGGCGGGGGTCCGCGCGGTGGGAGCTTTGCCTGTTACGGTGGTCCTCCGCACGCTGCCATCTGCGATGGGTCGGCAACATGGAAAGCAGCGCAGGAAGTCGTGGAGGAGGTGACCGCTGAACAGCATGTAGATCCACGGGTTGCAGCAGCTGTTGAGGCTGGCCAGCAGAGCTGAAAGGGTCACAGCCGTGTTCTCCGAGTCTGCAGAGAGGAAACGGGGAGAGGGGACGTGGGAAGAGAGGCATGAGGGCAGATACGAACAAGAAACCTACTCTGTCAACTCACCGCTTCTTCTCTGTTCACTCCTGGGGGACTGTTTTATAAATGTAAACATTAATACACAGGCCTTTTCACAACTAAGTACATTAAGCCAGGCCTTCTGGCTCACAGTAATTAATCAAATCATATAAATTAATCACATTTACTCTATGCAGCTGCTTAAGGTTTCCTGCAAGAATCGCACAGAAGAGCCATGTTCATGGAATCGAAGCCACCAGTCATTAAAGGACACATCAGGTTATAAACAAAACGTCTTCATATGATACACAAGTAGAGCGGCACCCGCTGTGTTCAACACCTACAGTGTTTCTTCTTGTTCAGCTGGGCATAAACGAACAGAGGAACTTTAAATCAGATTATCAGTGTTGTAAGAAGCTTTACTTGATAAATAACTCGTGCTGCTAGTAAAGATTATAGGATAAATTAAAGCATTCAAATGTAAATGCAGCTTGTTTCTAAATGTACAGAATTTATGTGGTTATTCTTGGGCTAATGTGTATTAGAAATCCCATAACAAACATTAGTAAGACATAAAAATATTACAAAAAATAGTATGTATAGTTTTATATCACTAACTGTGGATTTATTGCATTTGAAAGATCTCTGCAACCGAGCAAAGACAAAAATGTTTAGGAAAATGATACACAATCACACTTAAGCACTGTCCCATTGATGTATTTTTGCGTTTGTGTTTGACATTATAAGTCTTTAAGTAATCCTCTCAAAACGTACAAGAACAGCTCCAAGTCAAACAAACTGTTCAAGCTAAAATTATGAGATATAAACATGAACGGGATCAGTTGTTTAAATAAATCACATTAAAATGTTCTCACTGGCACAAACAGAATTACAATCTCTGGCTCAACGTCTCCATTATACCTGTTTAACTTTCTGGAACTGTATTTAGATTTGTGTAAATCAGAGGTAAATTAGGTAAGCTGTAAGTACTTTAATCATCTTGTGCAAAAATGTGTGCACCCCTGGTCAAATTAGATGGTCCTGGAGGTCCCCCACAGCTTCACACACTGTAGTGTTTGATCAGATAGAGTTTACAAGCTCTTCCCGAGCTGAAGCAGGAAAAATTCTAATGTGCAGGGCTGGACCTCCAGAACCGAGGAAGGGAGCCTCTGCTCCACTTTTAACTGCATTATTGCTTTTAAACACCCAGTAAAGTCTGGTCCTGGAGGGTCTAGTGTCTGGAACAGTTTAGCGATTTTCCTCCTTAAACACACCATTTAACAGCCAGGTTTATTGAGTTAGTCTGAGGAGAGGAACCACCAAACTGGACTCCAGAACCAGAGGTGAAATGCCTTGCTGTGTACGAACCTATCCTCAGCTGTAGATTCGACAAAACATGACATCTGACCATGGGTGTTTAAACTTTTGCACAAGGATATCAAACCATAGATACTCAGACAGTGACCATCACCACACTTGCTGAAAAAGCTTCTTTTTTTTTTTAAAGCTTTTGTAACTTTTCAATAGCCAAGAATTTGAGGAACAATACTGAGGAATCTCATTGTATTCATAAGTGTGGACTCCTACTCATTAGACTCCTAATAGCTCTGAAACTCCGGAAACCAGGCAGTCACCCCACTGCTGCAGAGCATTAAAGATTTTGTACCTTTCCATGCCCATGAATATAATAAAGACAGAAAATTGGGGAATGCCATTGCATTCACAGACTGGACTTTGCTCCCTTGTTCATTAAACCCCTGACAGCTCTCCTGTGCTCCTTTATACTCTCAAAACCATTAATAGTCACGGTCCTGTTCAAGAGTATTAAAGATTTCAGAGCTTTTCCATGGCCATGAATATAATAAAGATATAATATTGGGAAACTGGACATGATATAATAATGACATTTTCATTTCTTGGGGATTCACGTGTTTGACACGTGTTTCCCCTGTTCATAAACCTCCGACAGCCCCTCTGGTGCCCCTTTATATTCTGGACACCAGTGATAGTCAGCCCCTGCTGAAGAGCATTACAGCTTTTTTAATTTTTCAATGGACATGACTATAATAAAGATATGATATTGGGGAATTGGCCATGACATAAAGACATTTTCATTTTTGGGGGGAATGCCATGGGATTCATGTGCCCCTTCATATTCTGGAAACACCCTCTGAATGGCAATAAAGCTTTTGTGCTTATTCAATGGTCGAGAATATAGTAAAAATATGATTTTAGGGAACTCCACTGCATTCATGTGTTTGGTCCCCTGTTCATTAAACCTCTGACAGCTCCTCTGGTGCCCCTTTATACTCGGGAAACCAGACAGTCAAACCCTGCTGAACAGCATTAAAGCTTTTGTCACTTTTCAATGGCCAGGAATATAATAAGGTTATAATACTGGAAAACTGGTCATGATATAATAAAGACACTTTCCTTTCTTGGAAATGTACATGTTGGACTTGGTGCCCCTTTATATTCTGGAAACAAGATAGTCAATCCCTGCTGAAATGCAACAAATATTTAGTAAATATTTAGTTTTTTTAATTTCTTGGGGAATGCCTTGTGTGGTCCCCTGTTCATTAAACTGCACTGTATGTTGTCCTGTAAATTCCTGCACTCTTGTTTTGCTACTGTTTTTGTTCTTTGTGAGTCTATTTTTGTTGTCTGTGTTGCACCCTGGTCGAGATACATTGTTTCATTTCACTGTGTGCATTGTGTGTCTATGACTGAAATGACAACAAACACCTGCTTGACCTGAATCCCCTTTCTACCCGGTGACCCTCACCGTGCCAGGAGAAGTCCTCGTCCCACACGGACCACATCTGCACGACGAAGAAGGGCGCCCAGCACACCACGTACGCGAGCACGATCACGAAGGTCATCTTGACCGTCCTCAGCTTGGCGCGCGAAATGGTGGAGACGCCGCTGACTCGTGCGCTCCCGGCGAGGGACCCCGTGTCGTCCCGGCGCGCCTTGCCCCTCACGGTCCTCCAGATGCTGCGGCAGATGAGACCGTAGCAGAGCCCCAGCGCCAGCACGGGCACCAGGAAGATGCCCGCGGCGATCCACGTCACGTAGGCGCGCACGCCCCACGGCTCGATGAAGTGAGCCCAGCAGTCGTAGACCCCCGAGCCGGGCCGCACCTCGCTGAGGGAGAAGATGAAGTACTGCGGCGCGCTGAGCGCCACACTGCACAGCCAGGTGGCCGCGATGGTGGCGCGGGCGCGCCTCGCCGGGCGCCTCCGCAGCGTCTCCAGCGGGTGGCACACGGCCAGGTACCGGTCCACCGTCATCATCACCAGCATGTAGGCGGACGCGAACATGCCCAGCACCTGCGCGTGTTTCACCACGCGGCACAGCAGGTCCGGCCCGTGGAAGCGGAACGTGACCTCCCAGCAGAGCTGCGGCAGCACCTGAAAGAAGGCCACCACCAGGTCGGCCATGCTCAGGTGTTTGATGAACAGGTGAACGCGCGAGCCTTTCTTGTTGGCGCGCCGCACGGCGAGGAGCACGCACGCGTTTCCCGCCACGGCCACGAGGAACGCTGCGCTCAGCACCCCGATCTCCAGCTTCGCCACCTCCTCGTTGCGCCCGAACGGGTCGCCGGTGCCGTTTCCCGCGCTGCCGGTGCCGTTATGCATCGTTCTCGCGTTCTACGGCGCAGCGGAGAGCCTCTCGCGGGGCAGCGCGTGCCCCCGTCCCTCCTTCATGCGTGCGGACGCTGCGTAGCTATTCCCTCCTGGCGGAAAAGAGCGCAAGAGGGTGCGCAAAATCGTGGTTCCGGGTAAACTGTGAACGCGCAAAAAAACTGCCTGCGGACCCGCGTATCCAAGTGCGCGCGCTCGGGGCTTTGTGAGGAATGAGCCCAACCAGACCAGCAGCTCGGCTTAAAAAAAAGGAAGCTTCCTCCTCCCACCCACACCCTCCACCCTCTTCAGCACCCGGTCAGACGCGCCTGCACCAAGTCCTCAAACTCAAAGTCCTTAATCTCTCCAAAGAATTATTAACCCAATCCATCACCCACACAGTTTTTATTAGACTTTTTTTATTTGACTATATATTTATGTTTGTTTTTATTATGTTCATTTCCTTCTTTACAGTGGTGGTCCGCTGAGGTAGACCCCTATTCACTATGTAGCACAAACAATAACAAATATAAAGCAGAAATAAAGTATTAAAATACAGAAAATCAACAAGAAGACAAAGAGTAAGAATAAAATCAGTCAAATCAGCTATCAGAAAATAAGACAAATCAGTAAGTAACATACAAGTACAAATAAAATAAAAGATCAATCCACTGAGGAAGACTCTCATTTATTACTTAGCACAAACATTAACAAACATAAAAAGAAAAGTAGGTGCCTTAAGTAATATTCTAAAACAACAAAATACCACGAATCATTCAGTGACCGTAAACATACTGACACTACACTTGTCAAATATTAAAATCAATGCTTTTCTGTTTTGAATATACACTCAGTGGAAACTAAATTCCTAAAACACTGCTAAAATAACTTTTTAGTGTTGATTTCAATATCTGACAAGTGTGAAAAAAAGACAACAAAATGTGTAAATTTAACTCAGTTTCATGTGTACCCATATAAAGTCAGAAGAATTTTACTCTGAAGAAGAAAATGAACACTGTAGGTGTGAAATTAACATTTTGCTGTGTGGAAATAACACTGCACAACAACACTGAACACTGTTGGGTGTTCCGAAAATCACATCCAAATTTGCCAATCACGCACTGTTTCATCGAAATCTTCAATTTTATCATGTTTTTCCCCCCTATTTTTGTGTCCAAAACCGTTTGTTCCTGTTAGATATAATCTCAAACAAATTCGTTTTATTTATTTTTTATTTTAATATTATTAACTATAGTAACATATATTGTTAAGGGTCAATTTTGACCCATATTTGTCATGTCCGGGTAGAGTCCGTTCAGGCAGGAGGCACAAAAGCCGACTTACATATTTTCTTTCTGTTTCTTTATTTATAATAATAGAAAGTAAATTGGCTCCATGGTCACAAAAAACAAAACCATCAGGGGAACCCGAACAACCCCAACACCAGGGGCAATGTGAGGGAGAACCGACAACATAGAGAAACACAAGCAGGCTTTTAACTGTGAACACAAACACCTGCACACAATCATCCCTGGCCAGCCAGCTCTCACTAATCTCCCTGGCCAGGGATTAGGCCACACCCCCAGTCAACAGAAAGGCCTCTCCACTACTTAGGCAACAGCAGCCTCTAGTGGCCGCTGACTGGGGATGTGACAATATTTATTTACTTGAAGAAATTGTGTATATTCCAAAAATATACAAATACAAAATGAACAGCAGAACAATATAAAATACAAAATGTAGATAAAATACAAAATGTAGAGTGCTAGGTGAGTTCTGCAGTGGCTGGGTCTCAGGACACCACTTCCCTGCACGCAGTGTGTGTCTTGACAAGGAAACTTCCTCTCTCCTCCAGAAGTAGCAGCACCATCTCTCCCAGACATCACAGATGGGAGCAGGCTTGTCAGATTTTGCTCTAGTATCTCTGTTGTCAAATCTGAGGACTCTTGATATCATTTTAAAGGTCAGATTAATATGTGATTAAATCATTATTGCTGGTAAACAGTTAACTGTCCTACGTGATGCAGCAAAACCAAAACTATACTTGTGCACAGGCAACAGCAAAAACAAAATGATAAAAAAGAAAAAAATGAACAGAGTGACTAAGGCATAGTTAACCCTCTATTGCATGATGTATGAAACAATAGAGAAAAAAAATAGAGCACATTGAACAATTCAACACAAAGATAATAATAATACAAAGATAATAATAATAAGGGGGTGGATTTAGGTATGTTACTTTGGTGCAATAACATACAATAATGGTAATAAATACTAAAAGTGCAGTCTTGTGTATCTCTTTATTTCATAACAAAACACATCTTATGAAAGACTTTCAACACCAACTTAATTTAAATAAACATTTGTACTGAAAAAGTTACTGTCAGTTATCATTTTAGTGACGGTTTGTTACCTATAAGCAACAATGCGCAACAAAGCAGCATCAGTTTTATGCATTCATTCTCATTCAATCTTCATGGACACGAGTCCAACTCACCTTTAGGTTGCTGTGTGTGAAAAGAGAAGAAGCAGTTTTTGTCAGGAGTGTGTCACAGAAACACAACACATTTCATGCACTTGACCTTGATTGTTCCATTGCCTCCAGGATATTTACACCTCCCTCTGTTTTTACTGTAGACAGACCAGTGGTCTATGTGGTCCAGACGGACTGGGGCTGAGGGTACAGGTGCAATTGGGCCTCGTCAGGTCTAAACCTGCCTGGACACTCAGAGACTGTGTCCCCTCTTGCTGCAAATTGTGTCTTTTTTTGCAGAGGCAACTTGCCACATCCTCATTCCACTGTTGCATATTGTTGCTTTGAGGCAACATAGCTATTTTACCCTTTTACAAAAGAAATATTAAATGAAAACACAATCAACAGGAAAATGAAACCAGAACTTACCCAAAATTGTGAAAATATTTTTTAGTTCATGGAAATCCTCAGGATAATGTCACTTTTTCAGTTTTGTGGAGCTGAAAAAACATGTGAGTGCAGGTGAGGAAAAGAGATTGAAAAAGGGGTCGGACAAGTCATTTGATCATAAAAGCAGATTGTTGGCTTCGTGTATTTCCTTCAGATTAAAATGAGCATTTTTTATTGGTGTATGATTTTTTTGGGCCCGTGAAACTAAGTGGGTATGTTACCCTGAAGCAACACCATGCAAAAGAGGGTTAATAAAAATATCAAATGAAAGTGAAACCTGGATCCAATAAAACAGTTCCAGAGAGTAAAAGTTTGCAGGTCGAGATTCTGAGTGTCCTGTAATGAAGTCCGGCTCTGTGATTAGCTGAATTTTCCGGTTCGTTGAAAACTGCTGGTACCTGAAGGGTGATCCAGTCACTGGAGCAGGTCTGAGCATTTGCATATTTATATTAGGCACTGATGAGGTGGCGAATGGCCAATGAGAGCTTTGTGGATAAAAAAAGCCAATGTGTCTCCCGACACCCAGCCAGCCTTTTCATAGAGTAAACCAGAATGGACGCTGTAGGGGTCACCCTCCCAGCAACCCTGAAAGCAGCTTGAGATACTAAACATAGTGACTTAAGGAGGGTGGATGGTGCGTATCTGTAGGTCACATCTCCATAATCTCAATCTGACAGTAACATTACTTCAGCAATCATTTTCCTGGAGCGGAATTGGAAAACACATATGGTTTCGACAAAGGAAACCAAGTTTTTGCCTCGGAAACATATTTAAAGGACATTTTTTTGTGCAAAGGTCCTTGTACTCCACCACTCTTTCAGTGATCCTTCAGTGTTGTTGTATATAGAGGCTCTGGAACATTTTCCAACAAGTCAAACTAGTCTATAGTAATGAAAGGCAAATCGTAGAGTATTAAAAGAACACTGCAGTTTGTCCATTCAGCCAAACACGTAGAGAATTGCAGCTATTTATTAGTACTTTTCCAAAGATTGACCCTTGAAGTACCCCTTAGTTTACAGGAAAACAAGTTTTTGCCTTAGAAACATATTTAAAAACACCTTTGTCATCTTGCCATGTGCCAAGGTCCTTGTACACCATGACCCTTTCAGTAGTGTATCCTAGACCTGGTTGTAAAAGGCTATAAAAGGGATATAAAAAAGCCTGATGGTTCGTTGATTACTACTGCTACAGATTCAGCCAAACAGTACAGAATGGCTCACGCTGTCTTACACTACAGGTATTTTATACATACTTGAAAATGCTAAACACTGTTGTCTACCATGCACTTCATTATTTTACTACTTACTGTCTTTACTATTTTACTACTTTTTATTCTGCTTAAGTGTTAAATGCTATATTACAGAGTCCAAGAATTTCATTACTGGTAATGATGTTCCATTATTATTTGTATTTGACAATTGAACTTGAAATGTGACATTACATAGTATTGGTCCATGTGGGACTCAGTTATTGGTACCAGCTCTGATTTACTGTCTGTTAGAGAGATCATTTCTAATCTAGTGAGTAGCACAATGATTAAAACTGTTGAATGTATTAAAAGTAGGGAATGATTGACTGTATCAGGTCCTTGGAGAGAAAAAAAGACCGAGCAACGCTTCTTTCTATGGGTGGCAGTGAGAGAATTTTTAGATCAAGCGTGATAACAGAGATGGTGCTTTTGTTTAAAACCAGATTGGTAGCTTCGTGAAACAGAATTTACTCAGAGAAATGCTTTGTATTGATCATTCATGGCTTCTAGAATTTTTGGATAAAGTTTTAAGACAGTTTGGGGCCTGTAATGATAAACGATCTGATGCTTTGCCTCCTTTGTGGTGCAGAGTTACATGTGCTGTTTCCCATATAACTGTCACACCCCCAGTCAGCAGCCAGAAGCTGCTATAGTATTGGGACTTTTAAGTTGACTGGGGGTGTGGCAGCTAAATAGGCCAGGCTGGCCGTTAGTTTAAGGACACTTTAGTTTTCACCTGTTTTGAGTTCTGTTCTGTTATAAAGCCCTGTTTGTTTCACCTTTCCCTTGTCGGTTCACCCTCACATTATGCTTGTGTTGTGTGTGCATCCTTCTGTTCTGTTTTGGGAAGAGTATTGGCCCTCATGCCTTTTGCTTTGATTTAAAACCTCACCTTGTCTTGGAATCAAGAAACCTTGAACCATGAAAAAAGTCTGCATCTGTGCCTCATGTTTGGACGTGCCACGGCACAGCATGACAATAACTAGTCATTCTGCTTGATAAAATAAATCAATTAAAATGTGTAACCCTGTGTTACATGGTATAGATAAAGTCGGCAGATAGAAGTTAGTTTGAAATGCTTGTTCGCGTAAACTGTTAACAAATATGCTGAAAGAATTACAAAGTGTAGTACTAGCGTACTGCAAAGTGAGTCATTCCATTAAAATAATGATTTTACAGAAGGTCCATGTCCATGTTAGGTTAAGCACTACTAACATCACTAATCACGTTTCTTTTTAAATTGTGAAATGTGAAGTTATAAGTCGGCACAGCTCTGCTCATACCTCCCATCACATGTAAGGAAACAGCCACACCATATTTGTTGTAGTTGCACAAGTGGGTGTTATAATTTATTAACATTAATGTTATGGATAGATTTGCACCAGACAACACTGTTTTGCATGCTATTGCGCTAAACATGCAAATCCTTTCTATCTTCATTAAACAAAATATGTCCTGAACCTCACACAGAACACTAAGAATTTCAGACACCTTGGTCCATGTTTTATGTATGTTCTTTTTTTATTCATTTATTTTGTTATGGTGACACTTGCCACAGCAATGATCAATCTCCCCTCCACTGCACTTTTTAACTAATGAGGAACCAGAGTCATGCCGCATTATCATAACACTGCTTGGACCTCACAGCACTGTCTGAGGTCCAAACATGGGAGTTTAAAATGTTTTGAGGACTATGCGGAGTGTTTTTTTTTTGACGTGGGGCAGTTGGTGGGGGGAGCAGGTGGCCTGGGGGCACCACTGAGCAAGATACCGTCCCCACACTGCTCCCCGGGCGCTGTGTTCCTGGCTACCTGCTGCTTCACTTGTTGAATGGGTTAAATGTATTAAACAGGTTAAATACAGAGAAAGAATTTTGTGCTGTTCACACTGTGTGCTGTGGTGTGTTCACATATGACAGAGCGATCATATTACTGTTTGTGAACACAGTGGTGGAAATCATATTTGTCGACGGGGGCGGGGTGTGGCAAGTGTATTTGTTAGCCTTGGGGTGGATGATTTCAAAAACTGGTGGAGATTAAACTTACTGACCCTTGTGGTGCGGAAGAAATGGCCCTCAACAAAGTGTAGTGGGGACACATGATGCCTATGGGAAGAAACCCTCTTTTTCCTAGTGCTGATAGTGATGAGGCCTTTAGCTGCTGTGTGAGGAGAGAAAGGCTGAAATTTAGAGAGGCATTGCCTTACAGCAGGGGTTTTATCTATTACGTTAAGAGAGCCTTCCAGATTACTGTTATCAAATAAATGACCAGCAGCTGCAAGAGGAGTGTTACAGGCTTGGCCAAGTGCTCCCTGATCAGAAATGCGATGATTATTTAATAGGATATGGGTTGGGATCGGCACAGAGTTGCCACATTTAGCTGGAAGCCAGTGGTCTCTGTCCCCAGTTCTGGTGGCGAGAACCCAAGCTTCATTTCTAGCCAAGCAAAGAGGATATTTCGATGTTGAACCAGGGAACAGATCTGTCCCAAATTCAGTCGTATAAGAAGCATGCTTATTGACCACCAGAAGAACTGTTCTGTAATTTAAATAATCTAATGTAAAGTGAATGTTTGAGGTATTTCTGAAGCGTAATGTCACTGAGAATTTAGGAAGGCTTGATCATTAAGCTGTTTAAAATTCTTCTGACCACCATCCGAGAGCCTGAATTTTTTGTACTAGAGTTTTTAAAGCATCTGAAAGTGCAGTGGTCAAAAACACATATAAACATGATTTTGTCAGCTGTGTTGGATGAGGTTCATTAAATAAAGTGGGTAAATGTGGTTGTTTTTTGTTGGTTATGTAATTTGTTGTGTGAGAGAGGAGTTGCCACATCAGAAGCATTACTCAGTCACTTAACATTAAATTCTGAAGGACTGGCATTTCTCACTTAATGAATTCGGCTAAAAGTTCAGTCTTACAGCAGCATGAGAGAGTATAGAAGGAGATCCCAGCTAAAGCAAAACAGGTCTTGTGCCAAAATATTGTACTTAAAATGATACATATCATTGGCATAATGTTTGTCCATTAGAAGAGAGGAGAGGGCATCAGCCAGTTGATGTGTCAGGATTTTGTGTATATTGTTGTTTCTCACCACATTATAGCACTCTTTTTTGTAGATTAAAAAATTCATGTGATTTCAAGAAAGCATGTGTCAGCCTTCAGCCTTCCAGCATTGGTGGCATTGCGTGATTGGAGAAGTTAAATCTAGCAATTGGAATGTGACATGGCTGAATTGGGCAGTGGTGTTTGGAGTGAAAAATCTATTGGTAACTGGTCACAGACTCACCTTGGGGCAAGTCAGCATCCACCTGGACTGTGGGAGGAAACCAGAGCTCCTGCTGGAAATGGGGAGAACATGCAAAGTCCAAACAGAGGGGAAATCCAACCCAGGACCTTCCTGAGGTGACAGCACAGCCCACTGTGTCACCATGCCGCCCAAATTGGTGTAAAAATACTTTTTTTTCTAGTGCAAGCACATTTTTTACATTACAGCATATGCTTCCTCCACCACATTACATTAAATGCACAACAACGACTTTCCTCCGTTCTAGCACTGCAGCATACACTACATTTAGCTTTGATCTGTCATGTTTGTAATGTTATGCGTCACAAAAAAATGAGCAGGCCGTTTTTTGGCATCCCAGGAATCCAACGCATCAGGGGAATCTGCAGTCCATCAAAACACTGGAGGTAATGAATAACAGGTGAGCATGAATCACATGTTTGGAATATCAAAAGGTCAGTGTTTTACCTAAGATACACACTGTGGGCTTAAATAGCCCATGTCCTGCTTTTTTCTGGCATTTAAGTCATGTTTTTTGTTCACCAAAATCGGCCAGAACACACTTTAATGTTACCATGTTCAACCTCTATTAGGAACGGGGTGTCCAGTAAAATCTACAGCCACGCCATTAGACACCCACATCCTTGTTACCGCGCATTTAGGACGATGTTAACAAGCTCTGCTTTGATTGGTTGCCCTATGTGCAAACTAAAGCACTCCTTTTAACTATATTGAGAATGGGCGGAGTTAAACTGCTATAGGCTGACTTGGTTTTTGTGACATCATGAGAGCGGTGAATTCAAAACAGGTTGTTTCTGGTGCTACATTAACATATATGGACTGGTTGGGCTGGGGAGTACATGGTGCGTTTTGAAACTTTAACAGCATTTCAGTACTAGTAATTCACTTACCAGTAAGTTATTTATCTATAGTACTAATAGTACTAATGTATTTCGTATTTTATTGGATTTATTTAGACTTTATATTTTATATTGTTCTTGTCTTTTTGTCTCGTGTGTCTGTGCAGTTGTAATATAAACAGTTTTGTCTGGGATCAATAAAGTTCTGATTCTGATTCTGAAAAAAAACATTATGAAACGGACCTTTAAAGGCTTGCGCCTTCACCAGAGAGCAGCTTTTCTGATTGAAAGCTGCAGCCTGTATGACCAAATAAGGAGTTCCACCCATGAGAAGGTCAAGACCATCGCGGTGGTCATTACAGTGACTTTCATGGTGGCTCCTGTGTGTAGTGCGGGGGTGTGAGATGAAGATTGGACTGATGTTCTGTCCAATGTTCATAATGTTTGCTGTTGATTATGTCTGAAGGGTCTTTATGACTAAGACATCACAGGCTCATCATTCCTTTTTTATGTTCCATTGCCTAAACCCCCCACTCCTATGTGTTGTTATATAATGTGGTGCAATCATGACTGACCATCAGCCTGATACTTAATAAATAACACTCAGCAGGGGTGGGCAGGGGCGGGGTGCGGAGGAGTGGGCTCTTCAAAAGCATAACCTACAATTGAACAGTAATCATTTAAACATTACTCCATAACTTAAACCTGATGTTCTGTGGATGTTACATAAATAAACTTGCTTAATTGTTGCAGACCTCTGAATCATAACTGAACATCCTGTTTATGACCACGAAGAGAGAAATTGTGAATTAAAACAATCTGAGGAACAGTGTATGTGAGTTATATTTGTACGCCAGTCATTCCCCACTGTTTTGAATGGCCTTAATGAGGATTAAACAGGAATTCTGCCAGTTTTTCTAAAGTGGTGTGAAATGCTCCACACTAGAGAAGAGCAACCCGAAAATTGTTCACAGTGGTGAATGGAACCAGATGTCTGAAGAGTTTAATGCCTCTAAAAGCTCCCTTAGAGAAAGCTGTGTTGATGACTGAGATACTGTTTCATGCAGTGCATTGTAAGGTAAGTAAATTTTTTTAAATCATCAACATTGCATATAAAACCACAGAAGACATGTGTAGTTTCCCCAGCGAGGAGTAAATAAAATGGCTACATTCATGTTGAGCCTTTCATGTTAGTGAATGGAACCATATTATGTGGCTCCATTAACAAACATGGCGAAGAAATCCACATCAGAAAGTTTCTCCACAACAAACCCACTAACCTCAAAACAAATTTAATTGACTTTGTTCCACTAAACCACTGAATTATGCAGTGCATAATGAGACTGTTTGAAAATTCCTTTTAACAAAGAGGTGCTGCTTTGAACTGCCTTGATTTCCAGGTGCTGAGCCACTGCATCAGTGAGATGAAAGTTGCATTCATTGACTTTTTAAATGCAAAAGACACCTTAGAAACTGCTGAGTTCAATGTCTTTTTTATTAAATATGTCTAATATGTCTCTTACTGTTCACTGTCTCAATTGCTAGTAAACAAGCATCTACAAAGCATCTGACTCGATAACCATTACAGAAAATGCAGCAGTAAATCAATCCGCGGATGGCTTATGATTGTACCATACTGGGCAAAATTATTTTTTCTGTCTTTCCGCTAGCAAAGTTAGAATAAATGCAAACAAACAAGAAAGCAGTAAAAAGTATCAGATTCCTCCTCGGTTCCTCCAGCTGTTGTTTGGATTGTGAAACTCCATCAGCTGCTCCTGATTCAATTTAATGAAGGACTGATTGAGTCAAACCAGGTTTCTGATGGAAACTACTAATAATTCTGGGCTTCCACAAGGAACTCACTGATATACTGAACATAAAATTGCTATTAACTGTGTGATTTCTTTTTAGATGTATTTAGTAATATTTACTGACATTAATGTGACAAAAACTCACTGCAAATCTATATATTTTTGCAGGTGCCTGAGACTTCTGCACAGTCTTGTCTGTCAGGCCGCAGCACGTCACCTGGATGTTGCAGAGTCTGGTCCTGCACTTTTCTCAGCAGTGCTGGGGGAAATGGCACTGCCTCCATCCAGCCTGGAGCTCTCAAGGAACCGATGGCCACCCATAAGCAGTATGAAAGATCCCAAGAGGGATTCAAGAGCTTTGCCAGTGCTTGTTATGAGATTGAGAGGCTGGCTGCAGTGCCAAAGGACTTGAAGAGCTGAAGCACTGATGCCAGGTTTCTTTCCACTGCCTAACCTCCAGAGAGGCCCATTCGGTCTCTGTCTGCATCGACACTGCTGCCAGATGTCAAATGTCTCCATCTCTTTTGTAAACTTCTAGTAATGTTGCCTGTGATGCAAACTGAGACCCTGCAACCCGACAGCCCATGGTGAGGGGGTGCTTTCACTTCTTCCCAGAAGTCACCAAGCTTCTGTGTGTGAGATCTAGCCAGTGTGTTCCTGCCTTTAGGGATCTTCCTTCAGGCTGATCCAAATCCTGAGTCATCCTGAGTCACAGTGTTCCTTTGTCCAAAAACACGAAAGTCATAAGAGCTCAGCACCACCCCAGTCAGATCATCCAGGCAAGTTCTAGATGAACTCCCCCTCTACTTCTCTGGCCCAGAGTGCTGCAGCTTAAAAGTAGCAATTTCGCTCCCAATTTGAAAATGCCCCAGGCCAGCCTGGACTCCAAAATCCCCACCCTAATGTTGCTGATTCCTCTAGACACTCTAAATGATACACCAGCTATTTCTAAACCCTCTCTTTCCTAAAGGAAAATGCTTCTGTGGTCCAGACTTGACAATGAATTAAGCCCATATTCTCATCACAAGTGCATCCAGGTAATCTTGAGCTATTATCCTTCTGCATCCTGCAGCTAAAGCCCCCTGACATACTCTGAGGTTTAATATATGAGCAAGAAAAGCTTATTAGTGTGACACCCCCCTTCATGGTTTAGCTGTACAACCCTGCACACTCAATGAAGAGAATCAGAAGCGATGCCGCTTTGATACTTTTTTTTTTTAAACAAACTTTTTTGGCCATAAAACCAAGGCTCTAAAAACTGGTGATTACATGTAATACGCTTCCCATTTTCTTGCGGAAATACCGAGTACCACTTGTGACTAATATAAATGTGATCATTCATGACAGTCAGCCAATCACATTGTTCTCTAACTTGAAATCGTTCTATATGAGACTGTGTCTCTTAGTAAATAACCTTTAAAGACTCTCTCTTTTAAGGGTGTAGGCGATGTCACATCATTCCTGGTGCCCTGTCTGGTGCCCTGGGAGACGTCACCATGACACTTTCCGTCTGTCTTTATAGAACTCTGATATCTGACGTCCTGGAAGGTCCTCCGCCTCCTGCCTTAATGCCAGTGACTGGAGGTCTGCAGGGCATCATTAGGCCACTGAAAGCTCCCTCCTCGCTGTTGACAAGCAGGTGGTCTGTGATGGATAAGTCCTGGAAAGTGTTTTTAAGATGGGTTAGTGAAGACTCTTTTGGAGGAAACAACATAGTTAATGGCCTTTGAGTGTTTTCAGTCCTGTTATGTAAACTGTGAAGTGCATTTTGATGGTGTCAGGCTTTTGCTGGGCTTATTTAACAGAACTGTAATACAGGATTGGTTTAAAAAATATGCCACTTTTCCAAACAGTTCCTAAAAGATTGTGGAGCTACAAAAGCTTTGCCAACTTGCCATTTTTTTTTTCCAATTTGAGCATCATTAAATGTTAAACCTTCATTGAATGCTTTGGATAGTAAGTAAAAGAACTACATTTGATTCCATTCACAATCTCATCAAAGGCATTTATACACCTCAATCTCTTAATTATTCCGAAATATTGAACAATCAGTGGTATTCTCCTTTAATGTTTTAGAGTGTGTGTGTGTGTGTGTGTGTGTGTGTGTGTGTGCAGGAAGCAATTGGCCATGACAAATCGCACCGTAACCACAAATGCTGGGAGTAATTGCACCCTGAGAGATACAGGCATGTCTTTGGGTACCTGGAGAGACTCACTGATGTTCAGACATGGTACTCTCACCTCAAGCTGTGGAGAAATGGCCTTAATGAGCAATGTTTGCCGCAGAGATGGCCGGTGAGAGACAGGCTCAAAAAGAAATGCCCTTAACCAAAAAGGACCTGAGAGAGCAGGAAAGAAAAGGAGGAGAATTTAAAAGAGCAATAAACACATCTCCCCTGCCCCTCGTCTCATCTGTCTTTCCCACCCACAGATCTAATAATCCTGTTATTGTGGGTTGTACCCCCCTGCCCTCCACCGATATGCTGTAATATACAGCACTAGTGGTTGTGTAAGTCCTTGTCCGAGGCTCCTTATCTGAGAAGATGTAGACACTGTAGCTACATTTCAGACCAAGAGATTGAGTTGCTTCACTCCACAAAAAAGTAAAAGTACATCTTAATGTCCAATTTATATGCACCAGGCGAGCAGCTGGATAAATTTACTGGGCCTCTTTCATGTCAAAGACTCAAACATTTCTGTGTAATAAAACAGTGCAGGCTCTAATGAAAGCGCAGCGCTGCATGGATGTCAGTTACAGGCCTGTCAGATTAATGAATTCATTTTTGACTCCACGCAGAATATTATTCAGTATTAATAAAAGCTGGCTGCTTTCCCACCAGATGGTTCCACGCTAATGATTCCATGCCAAAGGCAGTTTAGTGTTTTAGTTTTATGGTATGTCTTACTTTAAAGGGCCTAAATTATGGCAAATCAAACTGTCCTTTCGTAATGAAAAAGTTGGGCAGTACATGGTACATTTTGGGACTTTACACACTTTTCATCCAACTCTTGTGTCATAAAAGGACAATTTATATATCTCTCTATATATACATATATAGAGAGAGAGTTAAT
>JBBPCY010000130.1:32801708-32812489 GCA_037974405.1 Brachyalestes nurse
GTCAGTCTAGTAATATTCTGTGTCTGTGGTCAGTCTAGTAATATTCTATGTCTGTGGTCAGTCTAGTAATATTCTATATATATTCTATAGTAATATTCGGCTCAAAATTTTCCCAAATTTAGTCAAAGAACCGCGTTCTGTCGAGAGCAGTGCTGAAACAATTTGCCCAACCTGGCAACCTTTACATGGGGTAAGACTGGAGACAAAATGTGCCATGACAATATATATATTTTTTATATCACATTTGACAGAGATTGTGGCTCCTAAAAAAAATGGCGCCCAAATATTTTGTGTTTAGGAGCTAATGCCTCCTAAGGTTTTTATTTTGTCTGGAGCCCTGTATAATAGAAGTTCCATTTGGTTGTAGTTGGAGTCTTGCCACAGTAGAGGGCGTTCGAACTCTATTTATGATGTTTGGGTGGGCCTGGAAGGTTTAGATCTAGTGTGAACAATGACCATCAATCTAAACACAGCACAGACCAACACGGCCACTAAACGCTCTCGTTTTCATTTCATGGTCGTTTTTTGCGTTTTATTCCTCTATAGATCTTCATTGGGTAAGGAAGCCCCCAGCACGCCCCCCTCAAACAACAGCACTGCTCCTTTTCATTCCTTTGGTAAACGTTCATCATTTTAATGGAGTAAATGTCCCTCATTTCTGAGTCTTAACGCCCCTCCGGTTTGGCTGCCGCGCCTCTGTGTTGTGACTGAACACAGCTAATGACACCAATTAACCAATCAAGGCGTAATTGGCAGTAGCGTGCCAATCAACGGCCTCCGCGAACAGCGTGAACACGTGACTCCACCATTGGATTGGGGGGCTGTCAATTCTGCCCGGTTACCACAGGCCACGCCCCCCACCCCTCACTCACACACATACACACCCCTTACACACCCATCTCCATTGAGTGTGGCGTGAGAGAGTCGGGGTGGGAGGTGTGGACACGCGCACACACACACACACACACTTCCCATCAGAGATAGTTGAGGTGCGTTTTTTCCTGTTTTTCTCTTGCTCGTGTGGTGTTCACACGCCGCGTGAGCTCCTTTTTCACCTCCACACGGATGCTGACAGCCGGCCCGCCTGTTTTTTCACGCCGGGACTGAAGCGCCTCCGCTCGGGCTTTAATGTCAGCTCGCCCCGCTCGGGCTCCGGTTCTGCACTCTCTCTGGAGGCGAGCCTGAGGGGGGCATGCCGGCCCTGTAGGGAGGGCAGGAGGGCAGAGGGAGGGAGACTGAAGACAGGGTTCAGGGTTTCAGGGTTCAGTCAGAGAGGAGCAGACCAAGCATGGCGAACACCCCGAAGTTTAAGAAGGAGAAGGAGATCCTCACGGAGTACGAGAGCCAAGTGAAAGGTGAGGGAGCGCCTCCACGGTAACACACACGCACGCGCGCGCGCACCTGGCTTCTACCTGGCGAGCCCAGCGCGCGAGCGCACCATTAATTAATTCATTCATTCATTCACTCGTTCATTCATTAATTAATTCGTTCATTAATTCATTCACTTCTTTCCATCAGCTTTAGTAAATCATTTGAACATTTGACTTCTCTGCGCGCGCGCCAGAGAAGCGCAGGGCGGCGCGAGGGCGGCGCGCTTTCATCTATTAAAGGGGAGGCTCGCGTGGGATCCAGAGCGAGACACCGGGTGACCCCCCCCCCCCCCCCAACACACACAATCTCACACACACACACACACACACATACACACACACACCGACTGTAAGCAGGTGTGTGGATGGGAATGTGTGGCGCGCGCATGGATAGCTGAGTGTGTGAGCACGTGTGTGTGTATGTGTCAGTTTGTGTGTTTATAGATGCCTATGTACAAGTGTCTGTGTCCTTGTGTTTGCATGTGTGTACCAGTGTCTGTGTGTTAACGTGTGTGTCTGTGCCAGTGTGTGTGTGTGTGTGTATGCGCCTGTGTATGATGGTCTGTGTCCCTGTGTGTGCCAGTGTGAGTGTTTGTGTGTTTGTGTGTGTGCCATTGTGAGTGTGTGTGTGTGTGTGTGTGAGCATGTGTGTGTTCAGGTTGACGCAGTGCCTAGCCTGCCCTGCACTGAAGCCCCTCAGTGGAAGGCTCGTGTTGGTGGTGGGACACTCGGGGTTCTGCCGCTGTTTACCGAGGCGCGTCTTTAAAGGTGGAGTGAATATGGAGGCTGGATGTCCTGCTGTGTCAGCAGCTATTCAGCCATCGACTCTGGCTGGAGCGCGTGAGGGTGGGCAGCTCTGCACCCCAAACATGTCAGTTCTGGTGTTGAGCAGGAGGTGTCTGGATCATTGAGACAGTCACTTAGGCTTGGGCTTAGACTTAGAGCTCACTTAGACAGCCTTTTTTTTGACAGGTTACAGCAAAATTGGTTCCCAGTCTTAAGAGTTCTACACACACATAAAAATAAGTACATATAAATAAAATAGACAAAGACATTGTAAATAGATAACATGCAATATAAAGTTCTGTAATAATACAGTCACTGAAGGTGGGTGATTTGGCAGAAGTACCATATCACAATACCAGACACGTTCATGGCGCTCGGTATGTGTTCGATATTTAGTTTCAATAAACAGTGATTAAGGTTGCATGGTGGTGCAGCAGGTAGCTTTGGGGGTTTGAATCCGGGTCCTGTCTTTGTGTGTGTGTGTGTATGTGGAGTTTGCACGTACTTCTTGTAGTTGCGTGGATTTCCTCCGGGGTCTCCGGATTTCTCCCACAGTCCAATGTCATGTGAATCAGGTGAATAGGGGATTCTAAATTGACCGTAGGTGTGAGTGTGTGAGTGAATGGTATGTGTGTGTTAGTGTATGTGTCCTGCGGTGGGGTGCCCCCTGCCCAGGGTGAGTCCCTGCCTCCCGCCTATAGACCCCAGAATAGGCTCCAGATCCCCCGCAACCCTAGTAAGGACTAAGCTGTTATAGACAATGAATGAATGAACAGTGATAACAGAAACGCAGTGAAACATTAAAAATACTGTCCATGACTTCTATTTTGCATTTCACGCTAAACAGGCCTGATTTTGTTCAACTACTTGTAGTAACAAAACATGCAGTTGGTCACTGGCCAGCCCAAAAATTCTGATCATTTCTTCCATGTAATCTTAAGCCCTGTTAAGAGTGAGTAAGTTTATGAAGAAGGTGTTAGTATTTAAGCTATTTTACAGGCCCCTTCAGTTATGAAAGACAGGTATAGTTTCTAGTGGGTTGTATTTTCTACACACTCAGATGTTTGAATCACTTGTGCTGTTGGGATCATAAAAATTGTGAATATAAAGTAATGCTTCATGTCTTCAGCTGCTTTTATACTTGCCACTTTAGTCAGCTTGTGGGCTCTTGCACTCCTGCTTAGTGTAGAGGACGAAAATGAAATTCTACCACCCAGTCCGACTAAACGCTTCCAAAGCATTCATCGTTTTGTGATTTGGGCAATATTGACTCGAGGTGAGGTGGTTGAAAGCTTTTTTCCTGCCTGTAAAAGCGTGAAGATGTGTAGAGACTAAGGTGATCTGAAAGTTTGGTGAACAGCCTGTAGTTTTCTCAGGGTAGGAGGGAGAAAAACAAAGATGTGGCCATTCAGTGTGGAAATAAAGTCTCAGATTATCTCCTGTAAAAGAGCAACTTATCCCAGGACCTCCAAATGAGGCCTTTATCAGATGTGGTTTCTCGGTACTGTTGTTGGCGTTTGATATATTAAGAATGTTATGTAACAAAGGTGAACATTCAAATATTTGTATTCAGTTTGTCTCACAAACTATCTTTCTTAGGACACATGACAAGGAAAAGTCACACCACTAGGCTGTGGACTGGAATCGGTCCGTGGTGTGAGTTTGGTCAGTGCTAAGATACTACTAGAACCCCATAAGGGTGATGGCATAATCTAGTGTTGTTTTTATGGCTTGAACGGAAGGTCCAGCTGTAACAGTCACAGTTCACCACGGCATAAAATACCGTAAAACGATCAATTTTGAGTATATATGGTGTTGCCCACCTCTAGAAGTCGCAGGTTTATGCATGTAATTTGTCTGTTGAAATATAGAGATGATGCCCGCTTGTCATGTCCTATTAAAGAGCTAGTGCAGCTCTTCAGTGTGTGTGTGTGTGTGTGTGTGTGTAGTGCAGTGATTGTGCTAGCCGTGCGTTCCTTTCTTACCGAACACTGGCAACAGGCCTTTGCTGCACTGTATCCGTTTCCATGGATACCTGGCCACCAGCCAGGCTGTGTGTCTGTCCATAGGGGACAGAGGGGCTTCTGACAGTGCTGTGTATTTGTGTGTGTGTGTGTGTGTGTGTGTGTTTCAGGAAGGACAGAAAGAGAGAGCAGACTCGCAGGTTCAGGGATTCCTCTTGCTGCTGCAGTAACGCTGTTTAGTATGGAGCGCACGTAGTGGAGTGTGTGTATGTGGGTGTGTGTGTGCGTGTGTGTGTGTGTGTGGGCTTGTGTGCCCCGGCCGTTGGTAGTTTAAGTACGAGCGGGTCTGAGAGATGAGTGATTTATGGTCATAAGGGCAAGCTGTGCTATTTTCAGAAACCACATACGTCCTTACTCACATGCTGTGGGCACTTAGTCAGTCACCATTACGCCATTACATGTGGCCCTGCACTGCACACTCATTTACAATGTACTTGTTTGTCTGATTGTGTGTGTGCATCAGTCTGCCATATCATTAAAACCAACAGCAAAGCACTGTGCTAGCAGCATGGCTCCAAACCATCGAGGCATGGACTCCACAAGACCTCTGAAGGTGTGCTGTGACATCTGGCACCAAGATGTTTGCGGCAGATCCTTAAATTCCAGTGCTGGTGCTTTTGGTCTCCTCACCTGTCAGCGGCTTTAATGTTGTTGCTGGTCGATGTTTATAGTTTCCCACATGTCTGATATAAACCTGTGGCAGGGTCTTGAAATAAAGGTCTTGTGAGGTGGTTAATGGAAGGACAACCAATAAACCGGCAACAGGGGTCATGAGTACAGAAGGCTCACTGGTCTGATCCCTCAAAAGAGCTTCTGTAGGACAAACTGCTGAAAAGTTCATGCTGGCTCTGAGAGAAAGGTATCAAAACTCACTTTGCATCACAGCTCGCTGTGTATGGGGCTGTGTAGCTGCAGACTGGTCACAGTGTCCATGCTAACCCGGGTTCATCACTGAAAGCACCTACTATGGGCATGTGAGCATCAGAACTGGATCGTTGATTGATGGAAGAAGGTAGGCTGGTCTAAAAATTATGTTTTCTTTTACGTCATGTGAAAGGCTGGGTGTGTGTGTGTCACATGACTGGAGAAGAGATGACATCAGGATGCACTACTGTAAGAACATCAGACGCAGTTTGATGTTCTGCTGGGAACCTTTGTGTCCTGAATTCATGAGGATGTTACTTTGACATGGACCGCCTGCCTAATCATGGTTGCAGACCAAGAACACACTGTCATGGGAAGAGTAATCCCTAATGGCAGTGTCCTCTTTCAGCAGGAAAAGGAACCCTGCCACACTGAAGGACTGAGAGGATCTGCTGCTAATGTCTTGGTGCCAGATACCACACACACCTTCAGAGATCTTGTGGAGTCCATGTCTCAATTGGCCAGAGCTGTTTTGGTGGCACAAGGGGGGGCCACACAGTATTAGGCAGGTGGTTTTAACGACTGCTCGGGATATATATGGATATCCAAACTCATCTAAGCATTCGTTTTACTTGACACATAGTGCAAGTATAGCTTATGTGTGAAAAACGCTGCATATTTAAATGTGACTAGTTTGCTATGTAGAAGTGCTGCTGGGCTGGTGACATTTTCCTTTGAACACACACACACACACACACACACACACACACACACACACTTTGTGGCTGTCATGTTAAGCCTGTAAGGCCCTTTTTTACCATTTTATAACATTAATTGACCCTTACATGCATGAACTGACCAGTAGAAAAGGTCTAAAATTGCTTAAAGGTTTATAAAAGTAAGAATGTAATCCTGGAGACACATAGTTTTGTTATGACTGCAACTATATATATTGAATACAGGGATGGGTGATGCAGTCTTATTCTTTTGTTATTGTGATGAATGACGTCACTATTCTTTTCTGAAATATAGATTACAGTATTACAGTATTTAAAGAACACTGGTCGAGTTCATTTATGACACATTTTATAATATTGTACTTTTTGTAAATACAGTTTTTAAAATCTGGTCATTTTTGAATGTGGCATAAAATAAAATTTAAATCTCATAACAGGAAAATAGTATGACTCAATGTGTTTATAGACACTGTATTGTGCTGGAGGACTTTTGCAATATCACCCACCCCTACATACTGTATATATATATCCTCACTGCTGGCACAAAACCACACTCCTGCATTTACCAGCCGCCCTTTACACTGTGCAAAAATAAATGTACCAATATAAATGACCCAAACTTACTGAAACCTTTAAATGTGTGTGTGTTTGTGTATCACTTCTGCATTTATTTTACTTCATGTCTTTAGTCTTTTTCTACATAGTCTTTAGTCTAAAATAGTTTGGTCTCTTCATTTTGGATTTTTTCTTCCACCTTTGCTTGCTGCGTACTTCTGTTTCAGAAATATTCACAGGTCATCTTGCGTGCGCAGCATGTTTAAGGTCTAATCACAGATTTTTCTCCAGGAGTCGATGGGGAGCCGATGAAGGTCATTTCAAAACCTCAATCTTAAAGTAGTTAATAGTTGCTGCCTTTCTTCATCAGTTCCTTTGCTGATGGGATATTAGCTGCCAGGTTTGTTGATCTTTAGTAGAACCTGTTCTTCCCTCCATCTTCTGTGCACAACCCTTTTCCTGCTTCACTGCCTTCAACACAACCCCAAAACACAACAGACCCACCCTTACTCTGAATAGATGGAAAGGTGTTCTTTTCCGGAAACGTTTCTAATTTTTTCTGCAAACATAGCATTTACAAACATGCCTCTGGTTTATCTAAGTGGTGTGTTTCTTCAGACATTGATTTTTGTGATGGGATTAAGGTAACCTTCTGATGACCCTTGTATGAAGATGATGTTTGTGCAGCAACACAGGACAGTGGGTCAGTGAATCGCTATTCCTATGTCAGCCAGATCTTTCTATAGGTTTTGAGCAGGGCTGTAAGGGTTTTGCTTTGCATGTCTGACCAGATTTTTTAGAGATTTCTGTGAACAGTTCTTCACTTCCACTTCTTAACGACTTAATGATTCTTAATGATGGTGAAAATTAGAATCCAGAAGTGCTTAAATATCTTTTATAGTCTCCTCTTGGTTTGTGTGAAGTTATCTTCAGTTTCAGATCCTCAGTGAACTGCATAGAAGAGCCCACCTCCCTGAGAGGTGTGAAGGTCATGTATTATATATTACAGCTGGGGATTGTCTACACCTGACTTGGATTAAGACCTAATGAGTCAAATACGCTCTGAGGCCTTCAGAACAACATCAGTGGGACAATTCGAAGGGTGCATTTTTGCTATTATTTTAGATTCTTAAAATATATTTTATCCCTGTGTGTGTATCTGTGTGTGTGTGTGTGTCAGTGTGCTCTGGGTATTAATTATAAAGACACATTTTTGCCCTATCAGCTAGAAGCAGCACAACAGTGAGAAATGTATTCAGTAAAAGAAGGGACACATGGGAGCTTCTCCCACCCCTATTCTGTCCAAGGAAAGTGAGAGAGAGGGGCTGTGAGTGTGTGTGTGTGTGTTTGTGTGTGTCTGTGCATTTTCCAAGCCCTTCTGCCAGGGAGTGGGCATGAGACTCAGACAGAAAGCAATGCGACAGCGACTTAATGCTCTGTTTTAGTGTGTTGGGCTGTAATGAGATTTGATGTTGGGTTGTAGCACTGGCCACTCGCCAGCCAAGAAGCGTGCGTTCTGGTGGGGCCGGAGGTGCACAGGCGCACACACACACACACACACACACACACCACACATCCACGCAACACACACAGCATGCGGTCTCATTCTCATAGCTGAAGCTTGCAGAGCTGCACAGGATGCAGATGGTTTATTATTTAAACATTCATTATCAGGTTCTCTAGTTAAAAATGGGATTTAATAAAATATAATAATATAACAAAATATTTTAATATAACGTTCCCAAATTTATTTCAAACATTAAACAAGCCAACAGCCAGCATCACATATCATTTGTTATAAGGTACAGTGTGTGGACATCCCTCCATCCATCCACCAATCTTTTACCTGAGCTGTTCACCTCACCACGGTCAAGTCAGCTTTCCATGATAAACAGCAAACTAGCTAAACGCAAAAAATAAAAGCTGCTAACAAGAACTAGTTAAAAACACTGTCCATCCGATTGATACAAGTTGTGTTGGAGGCTATAATAAATAGCAACATACGGCACCTGAGCAGCTGGGCTTCAGCTAAGAGAAATTCTTTGTCTGTAAAAGGCAGTTTGGGCCAGCTAATATAATTTGTAAACATTTTATTAAGTAGCCTACCCTGAGGAACACCATGAAAGTTTAGCAATAGTTAAATGGTTAGAGTAACCTAATGATTCAACACACAGGCCCTTTAATCCAGATGGGTGTTTATACAGTAATATACAGTGAGAAATACAGGAATACACAATCAGCCGCTGCCCGCTGGCTTCTGTTCTTCAGTTGACAGGTTTTCTGTTCCTTTAGGGACAGGGAAAAGCGTCAAAATGTCAGCGTGTCATCATCAACTGTACAGAACAAACACAACAGAAGTAGATTAAGTTAAAAATGCTGTAGTATTCCAACTGGTCGCAGAATGCAGTCTGGAAGATTCTGTCCAGGACAGTAGTACAACACTTAACGGGATAGGGGTGTCCAGATAAGATGGACATTCATTTACTGGGAGTGCCACATGACTATCTATGTTAGATAACTGAGTCCTGAGAGGTGGACAAAGAATGTGGCTGACAAGCTGGTGTGTATTTGAGCAATCTTTATCATTTACACTGTGAAAATCTCTGTGGTCGTGTTGTCTTGGTCTTATCTGTCTGAATCATTTGCCAGGAATGTATGTCTTTTATTGTGTGGCTTATAAATAAAAATAATTTTGTTTTTGTAGCACGTATGCCTTGGGATCCAAGTTGCATTAGACTGAAATATTACCGGAAACCCACTCAAAGCACCGGCCTCCTCCAGACGAGTGGCTCTTTGGTTTGGGCTGCATGTATTAAGTGAGGCCTGCAAGGACCCATTAATCAAGTATAAATATCGATCCGCTGCTCTATTTATGGCAGAGTGGCCTGCAGCAGGCTGGACTGCTTATAACCGCCGTTCTTGGAATGACAATGGTGCGGTTGGATACTAATGCATGTAAGCCTTTCAGTTTTAACTGGACTACAGACCAGCTCGGCTGGACACTGGTAATCTATATTACGCTTGTTTCTTTTGATCTTGATCATTTATTCTGGTGTGGGAGACTTTGTCATTGGTTATGGACACATGCTGGTGGGATGAGTAGCTCTACTGGTCCAGGAATGATGCACATTTAGAAAGAACAAGCCATTAAGTCAAGCCATTTTAATGACACCAGTCCTGCTCACTCCATTCAGTACCATGATGAACTGGTGCCAGATTCTGTCATTTTTCTGAAGCTGAAGGTAACATTCTTTTGACCTTAGAGCAAAACAACCAACGCACGTATCAGTCATTCCACCAGTTTATTTTTGTCCGCTTGAAAAAAGACAAGGAAGCCGAGAGTGGGTGACACAGGCCACGGTTTCACATTTTTCCTTTTTAATGCAATTTTGACTCATTCTGTTCATAAAGTGGTGAGGAGACAACAGCAGGGTACGTTGAGGTGAAGCAGTTTGACGTGAACCTGAGGAATGTGCAGTATTTTTATACTTTTATATACAAAAGTTCCTTAAATTGTTCTCATCTTGGGCATACAGCTCTGTGAAACATCTTTACCTGCTATAGAACCTTTGTTTGTGGTTCTTTATTTATTCATGCTTTACAGTTTTGTACCTCACCCCATTTTTTGTTATTTTTTCCCAATACATTTTGACAGCTGTAGCTTGTAAAGGAGCTGGGCAAAATGAATATGTTAATTCTTACTGTGATAAATTACACTACAATATGAGCATCTTGTGTATATTATCAGTACTTCTAGCAAACTCACCAACTGCATGTTTCATTACAAAAAGTGCATAATTAGTTTAATTGGACTTGCAGAACTGGTTGTGTAATGTTGAATAAAATTCATTGTACTGTTTTTAACACTTCTGTTTGTAAAAATGACACGTCTGTTTTTCTTTGTTCCAACTTATCAAATGTCAGAAAATGTGCCGAGTAAGGCTGACTGGACACAGGTGCATGTAGAGGAAGAAAGATTTGAATTACAGTTCGGCGGCAGAAACAGTACTAAAGGGTTATTAAATTTGGAGGCATACAAGGCAATACCACAGGATACATGAAAATGCAGCTTGAGCTCTTGGTTAACACTCACAAGGCTTAGCGCCATTCAGCACTCAGTTCAACTGAAATAGCCAGACTTAATTAGTCACAGCTGATCTCCATGTGACTGTGGAGGCGCAGGTTTAGACGTCCGGAAAATCTGTGTGTCGTCTCCTGGAGGGGCGTCACAGGAAGTGTGACGTTTGTTGTGAACATTTTTCAAATAATTGGGATCATATATTTTTACTTTATCGCCCACCCCTGGTTGTGCACTGGTGTGTGAGTGTGTGTCTGTATATGTGTGTGTGTGTGTGTAGGTTCTATGCAGTATTGGTTTACAGTCTTGATTCTTGGTGGGTGTGTGTGTGTGTGTGTGTGTGTGTGTGTGTGTGTGTGTGTGTGTG
>JBBPCY010000130.1:32843706-32861855 GCA_037974405.1 Brachyalestes nurse
CTGATGGGTGGGTGTGTGACAGGGGGAGGAGTTATAGAGTCTGATGGGTGGGTGAGTGACAGGGGGAGGAGTTATAGGGACTGATGGGTGGGCGTGTGATGGGAAAGAAAATGTAGAAAAGCCGCTTCAGTTACATGTTTCATGCCATTTAGCATAGTCTTAGCTCCATAATTCAGAACCATCATAATCATCATTTTTCCCTCCCCCTGCTCCGCTCTCAGCCACAGGAAGAGGACTGAGGCGCTGCTGCGTCGTGTGCCTGGTCGCCTCAACGATAGCCACTGCCACGGTAACGGCCTGGAGCGTAGCTCCCCTCCAGTGACGGTCACCGTAACAGGTCACTTCAGCCCGCGAGAGCTGCTGCGCGGTCACTCCGGACCCCAGGACAGCCCCGAGCAGCTGCGCCGGCGCGGGGGTCACCCCACCACCACCACCGCACCCACTACCACCACCAACGGCACACTGAGCTCCAGCATCAGCCGCCATGAGTCTCTGCGCAGGGAGAGAGAGAGGGAGAGCCCCCCCATCCGCCAATCACCATCCGCTCTGCACTGCAGCCTCCCCGAGCAAAGGGCTCGCACACTCAACCCACACACCATCGCACAGGTCAGTGCACAGTCCCACACACACAGATCATACACACTTCATACTCTAAAAATGTACTATGTTAGAATTCAGTTGTGTACATGTTGAGCAGGCCATGGTGTAATGTAGCACCACTGGTGATGCAGGAGGCGTGTGGCAGCTGAACAAGCATCTATGTGTGTTAGTATTAGCAGACTAGAAGAAAGTTAAGGTTGTGCCTATTGTATAAATGTCATAAAAACCACTGGGTTACTATGTATTCATGATGCATTCACAGAATAGATGTCATACAGTGTGTATGTGTGTGTGTGTGTGTGTACCCATACAGGACATTGAGGAGACCATGAGCCTGGCCCTGAATGAGCTGCGAGAGCTGGAGCGGCAGAGTGGAAAGCCGGCCGCCCCGGACCTGGTGCTGGACACCCTGGAGCAGGTGAAGAGCAGCCCCTCGCTGCCCTCAGGCTCCACGCCGTCTACCCTGTCCAGCCCGAGCGACTCCCCGAGCCCACTGAGCCCCCACAGCCCCCTCCCCCCTCTGCCCCCACTGCCCGGACCCTCCTCACGCCGCTGCCCCAATGAGCCTCCGGCCTCTTTCCTGCCAGCCGCCTCACCACGCATGGGCGTGACTCTGCGGCCCCCGGCTCTGCGCCCCAAGCCCCCCATTCTCCCCAAAGCCAACCCTCCCCCCTCACAGCAGTCCCCTACCCCACCCCAGAACTATCCCACTGACAAGTCTGGCACCATGTGAGCCCGCCACCCAACCGGGGTGGGGTGGCAAACCGGAGGATACAGGGTCCAACTTGAGGATTGAATTAGTTAGAAGGTTAGACAGGGTGCTTCTGTTAATAAACGAATACAAGGTATGGCCGATAGCTAGCTTAAACGCAAGAGCGGTCAGATAGAGTTAGTCTACGATATTATAATCATTTAATGTGTCGTCAGGGTGACGTGTGCGTGTGCATATTCTCTAAAGTGACTAGGACTTTATCTGTGTCTGTGTGTAGATACATTTATAAGGAACACATTCAGAGACGGCGGAGAGAAAGAGAAAGAGAGAGAGAGAGAGACTGCTTGAAGAAGCTGTTCTGGGAGTCTGGCTATCGGAAATGTAGTTCTTTTTAAGTCCTCCTTCGGTGCAATGTATTTTCAGTGCTTTGATTTGTTAGGCCTTATTACCACAGAGGGACTTGTTCTCCCTGCCAAAAAACAGGACCATTCTTAAGAAGTTGCTGCTGCTTTCTTTGACTTTTTTTTTGTTTGTTTGTTTTTGAATTCGAGGACCTGAGTCGGTGCCTCATGGGGGAAAAAGGGTTCTTCACATTATAAAATGTTAGGTGTCTTGATGGTGAATGTAGTTTTTAAGCCACACAGTGCACCTATAGCCTCCAAAAGAGGGACGAGGCGCTCAAAGAACACCGAATGTATTAAAGGAGCAGTAAGTAGCCGTCCGTTTAAAACATAACGCAACATTATAGTGCTTTTGGTGTCTCGTTTTAAATGTCGATGGCCCGGCCGTAGGGAAAATAAATGCCTTTCTTTTGTAGAGTGGTCAGTTTAAATCTGTGGAAAGCTTTGTACTGCAGCATTGTAACATAAGAATAAGCTACTTAGTGCTCCTTTAACTGAATGTTCCACTTTTTTTTCACTCTTAATACCACACCGAGCCTTTATCACCAGATAAACCTCCCCTTTACCGTGGTACGTAAACCCGAGGCCTGATTGGACGCTGCAGGAAACGGGCAGAGGCTAGACATTCTGAGGGCACTTATAGCTTTAACCAGATGTGACGTGGCTGCACAAATGGGGAAATGGGACAGAGCCCTGGGTCCTGGGGAAGAAGCATGGGGCGTGTCGGACCCCGGGACAGCACCACCTCGGCCATCGGGCCATGCCCTCCCTCAGGTTGTCATGGTAACGCTTCCATTCTGCCTCTGCTGCTCTGCTAGAGGCCCAGTAGTGATCGCCATTCTGATTTTTTCAGCCTGTACTTCCAGTGTGTATGTGTGTACGTGCGTGTGTGTGTGTGTGTGACGGACTCTCTTTTGGAACACACTTTAATAGTTCATGTTTAACGGGCCGTCCCGTGTGTCAGCATGCTTGTGCATTTGGTGTTTCCATGTCAGCAGTGCTGGGTTTTTAGGGCCCTGTGCTGGAGAAGCAATGGATTATTCATGGCTGCCATGAGAGAAGCAGAGTGAACTGAGCGAGAGAGTGCAAAGAATATGAACTGTGCAAAATTTTCCAGACTGGAAGACTGTTTGTGTGTGAGTCTGTGTGTGTGTGTGTGTGTGTGTGTGATTTATCCAAGTGTGTAAGGTGTGTCTGAAGGTGAGGGATCACGTCAGCAGATGGAGGACCATGCATCTACCAAACAGCCATGTTTTCACTTTTTTATGCACAAACGAAACGATTGTTTATCACTTTTCAGATTGTTTCTCTCTCGTTGTGTTTTCTTTTCTACCTGCAATATTTTATACTTATTTATTTATTCTCCTTTTAAGTGGGTGTAATGTATGTATGTATGTTTGTTTCTTTTGGTTTCTTTTTTAAAGATCCTTGTTTCTACTGGTGCTCTCTCGCGTGAAGGCGCGTGTGTGTTTGCTGCCGTTTCAAATTCCCCACCCGCTCTCTCTCACACCCACACACACACACACACGCGCACGCGTCGTGTGTTCACGCGAAAGTGCCTTTTCAGGACGTGTGTCGAGCGGAGGAGCCCGTTCTGTTAGGGCTGCGTGCTCCTGTCTTTCTCTGAAGCGTCGTTCCAAGAAAGAAATGATATTGACTAGAGCTCTTTCCAAACATTTAACCATCTTTGAATGAATCAAACTATGTACATTTAACCCATTGTGATGTTGCACTTTTCATGTATAGGACTGTATTTGGCATGTAGCATTATATCATGTCCCAGTGCATTTTAAGAAGGTGTCAAGAACTGAATGTCTTTGAAATAAAATAAGTTAATATGTCCCACTAGAGCGTCGAGCTCCTTTTACGGTGATGTGATGATGGTGATGATGATGATGGGTCACAGTATTTCACAGTATGAATTACTGGCAGGCTACTGGACCTCTAGTGTTTCACTGAGATTAAAAATTAAATATTAAAACAGTGAGGCTCAGGCCAAGGCAGGAAATACACTAGCACTCAAAAGTTTTGGCACACCCTGAGATGTTATTCACTTAATATTTAGCAAAAATACACTCCTTTTGCTTAAAAAAAATCATTTGAGTTCCTGTATTAAGCAGAAAATTAATGTAATTTTCATTCATTACAACTGACCTTCAAAAAGACACCAGATCTAATTCTAATGTGGATCACCAGACAAGTGTTAGATATTTAACAAGCTGTTAAGTGCTGAAACAGTAACGAGTGCATTTAAAGTTAAAGGACAGTCTAGAATCTGACTCTGCATCACCAACAACCAGTTAATAGGAGTCAGACCTGCACTGTTACAGATTTGTTCACTCAACAACTTTACAGTATTTATCTAGAATAAAAATCTGTAGTTAATGAAAAAAATGGGTAAGTGGTAAAAACCTATGGTGTGCAGAAACTTTTGACTGGTAGTGTAGGTGCTCTAGAGCTTCTCTGGGGAGTTCACTGAGAGTGGAATGATAAACAATGTGTTGTATTGTTCAGTATACACAGACCTCGACCACATTCAGCAGCTTGAATACAGACTATACTGTATATAAGGTATAATAGTACAGGGCAGATTCTTCCTGAAAGCATCACTAGTGTTCTTTCTGTCAAAATCAATGGCGTGTATGAGACCCCATTCTTATAAACATATCAGCTTGTGGCTCCTGCGTTATTGGGAAATATTGTACTTTTATCCTTTGAAAGCTCTAATAAACAGAAAATTGTAACATTTTCACAACAGGAAGATTTTCAGTCCCTCTTTTACTCCATATCGAAAAATGTACACCAAAATATCGGATCAAATCAGTCAACTCTGAATCGTTACTCCCTTGCTGTACAGACGTTCTCCACATCCTTTTAATATTCAATTTTTGCAGAGTTTAATATTTTCCCTGCAATTAGCTCTTCCGTTAATCACCAAGCCCTTAATGAGTCGAGTGAAGAGTGGAGCAAACACAAATATCACCAGCAGAGCCGGAGCTCAGAGAATCGCAGGCAGATTCTCCGTCAATGTAAAGAATGTTCTTCCTCCGAAACAGCTGGTGTTAAAAATGCAGGAGGGATGAAGATGAATTCAGACCTCACATGGGGCAAACAGCCGGGCGGGCACGTGAGTAAAGGGCGCACATGTGTGTGTGTGTGTGTGTGTGTGTGTGTGTGGAGAACATGCAGGATGTCAAATTTAACTCCCCCCACTGTGCATCCCCTTACACAGCAGAGTCGAGCCAGCTGAAGCAGATGTGACGCAGTATATTCAATATCAAACACTCAGAAGAGGTGTGAGAGGCTACACTGGCAGTTAAAATGTGCTGCACAATCAACTTTTGTTACAATAATACCTTATACAGTACTGTGCAAAAGTCTTAGTCTCCTGTGCAAATTGTTTAAAGCCGTTTTTCTCAGCGTGTGATAAATTGTCTTTCTGCAACATTAATGTGAGAATAAATACAAAAAAGAAAGTAGTAAAAAGTATCAGATTAGTTCTGTGTGTAAAAGTAGTTGATAGTGTGTGAGCTGGTGAGGAGAACACAGGTTGAGTTCCAGATTCCTCCTCGGTTCCTCCAGCCGTTGTTTGGATTGTGAAACTCCATCAGCAGTTCCTGATTTAATTTAATAAAGAACTGATCGAGTCAAACCAGGTTTCTGATGAACAGTAATACTGGACTTCCACAAGAACACACTGATATACTGAACATAAAGTACTGTTCACTGTTTACTGTATGATGTTATTTGTATATATTATTGTTAGGTTTATTAATGTATTTAGTAATATTAATGTGAAAATAAACACTCACTGCTCATCTAAACAGTTTTTAAATATGATTTTTGCAGATACCCAAGATTTGCACAGTGCTGTATGTGGTCAGTAGTGGTGAAAAAATGAGTGTTGATACAAGGTAGGTCGACCTTAAGAAGGTAGTGTACAAAAAGTGTGTGTGTGTTTTGGGAAGGTCTGGCACTATAAAATACCCGTTAGTCTTTTCCCACCTAGGAGCGTGTCCTACTTAACAAAGTGCAGAATTGGGTGCCCTCATTGAAGCCTACAGGTGCAAGGTCATTTATATTACAGAGCGCTTCCCGAACGCGGCACTGCTGCCAAACCTGCTCTCCCCGTCCCCCCACCTCCCTCTGCCTCTAATGGCTGCTTCCCCTGATCCTTCCTGTGGCCTCGCCGTAATGAGGAATCGATTTGTGAAGCACCCTGGCACAGCAGTAGAAATATGCAGCTTTAATTCGCAGACCCCGGGCCTCAATCGCCATCTACATCCTCATTACAAATGAACACTGATCCATTAGGCATCTATCACTTGCTCTTTCTCATTAAAATGGCCTCCATTTATCCGACTCAGAGTTTCAGCCTGTGGATGTCAACAAGAATGGATGGAAAGTCGACGTCACTTTACAAGCTAAGGCTACTTCACAGCTTTCCTGATGCCAAGAAAGAAATGGAAATTGTCCTGCTTACAGTGGCAGCACGCCACCCAGGGGGTCCACTATAAAACCATTTCAACCTCCAGGAAAAGGCTTTGGATGGGCTGCTGATTCATAGCTCTTCATTTGTGGTGTAACGAGGCTTTTCTCCAGGAAATGGGGTAAATAAAATTGTGGTATTTATGACAGCATGCTTCAGTCGTACAATCACTTAAACTAGACTGTTTGTATATTTTACTTTAGACCAAAAGGATCAAAAAATGTAATTACATGTAGTGCTTTTTACATTTTTAAACTACTAACTGTTATGTGAGCTACACTATATTCATGGACAAATGTATTGAGACACGCCTGTTTTTCAGGGATTAGGTAAGGCCCTTTACTTCCATTAAAAGATCTTAATACTTCAGATTCATGCAAGAGTCCTGACCTCAACCCCATCCAGCACCTTTGGGATGAACTGGAACGGGAATTGTGATCCAGACCTTCTTGTTTAACGTCATCTTGTTCTGACCTCATAAATGCTCTACAGAATGAATGGACACAAGAAACTCTAAAAAAAGAAATTCCCACAAAAACTCCAAAATCTTGTGGAAAGCCTTGAAAGAAGAGTGGAAGCTGTTAGCGCTGCAAAGGATGGACAAACTCCATATTAAAGTCTATGGATTTGAATGTAAGGTCCCTGTTGATGAAATGGTCGGGAGTTCCAATACTTTTATCCTTAAAGTGTATGTTTACTCCAGCATTAGTCATTTTGCAGATCTGATGGACCTGAAGTGTTGATTGATATGTTTGCTACGCCAGTAAACAGAAACACTTGTATTTAGGGATCATTTCCCTCTTCTACATGTATCCCGGCAACATTTTTCTAGATTCTGACTCAAAGGTATTTTATGTTTGAGTCTGTCATTGTGAAGCTCAGAAAAGTGCTGTTGATCTTGTATTGATGTTTGTCAGATCTCCTGCAGAGGCAGTAAGTGACGGCAGCTTTTGTGAGCGTTGTGAGAGTTCAGAGTTCAGTTTAAAGGCAAAGATTCTGAACATGACTACACTGGGGTGAGTACAGTGGTCTGCAATAATCAAAATAAACTCAAATATAACAAGCAACTATTATCAGTACCTGATGAACTTGTTTTCACCTTTTGTTAATAAAAACTAAACCAGCTCACAAACTTCCACTCCATTACATTTTCCAAAAATGACATTTTGAATTAAGTTGTTAGATGTAAAAAAATGTCAGTATGATGTGGTTTGATGTGAAAGGGTTCATTGTAGATTAACTTACTGAATCATATTTCTTTACAGTGGTGGTGAATGGAACCCAAACCCACCAGTGAACCTACATATTTTCTGGGTTTTTAATATGTATTATTACAATGTTGATTATGATAAAATGTGGTAAAAAATTTATGTCATGACACCTGCCATGAACCTCGCCGTCATGAATGGATTTTTTTTTATAAAAGTTACCTTTTAATCTAAAACCTTTTCAAAATGTACCAAAACGATCACAAAGCAGTGCCAGACAATGAATACATACCCGTAACATAAAACAATCAATCAAAACTATCATCAAACAAAATCCGACAGTGAATTCATAACCATGCATTCTGGTTCCTATCACCACCCCTGTGAGCAACTTTCTGTAGAACTTCACATCAAAACACTCTGAATGACTTTTCTTGCATCTTAATGATTTATTTATGCAGAACGTTTTCACACATTGGTGGAATTCCCCTTTAAATGTGTGCTTCCGATGTCCAGAGTGAGGGTCTTATTACTGTTTACTGTGTCGAAGCTTTAAAATCAAATAAAAAGAAGCTTTGTTCATTCATGCTTTTCGAGGACACCTTATTTGAATTTTAGTATATCTAATGTACTTCACTCATTAACCAGTAGGGGGCATTTTGTACCCCCTTAAATAAGAAGAGGCCTTCCGAGAGGAGACACCAGGGCACACTTTGAATGGCAAATTGGCAATTAAACCTTTTAATATGCCTGCACAGATTTAACAAACAATAGGTTAACATATCAAACAGTATTTCTTTCCATACACATCAATTATTTTATATATAAAATTACTATAAAATGACACTCTTTAATACTGCTTTCCTAAAACATTCTTGGGTTTTTGAAACATTCCCCTGATCAATGGTATAAAAGTCTGTCTTGCTGAGTCAGGTGATGCTGTCTGCAGTACAGCAGGACCTCTGTGACCTCGGTTTAAGCTTAGAAAACACTTCACGTCTGCCTGTCTTTCAGCATCGGCTGGGCCTAAACTCAGGAGCTTGCCTTGTAGTGTTTAAGAGATTGGATTGTGTTCTTTCTCATCAAAATAAGACACGTTTTGACTAAATAAATAAATTTTGCCTGCTCGTGGTCCTGATGGCAGCTACAGTCATGGTAGGGCTGGTGACATCTAGAACATGTTTAGAAGAATTCAGTATTTATCGTCTGATTCAACACATGAGACCATTCGCTCCCTTTTATACATTCTGTTGCATCACAAAAATAGAAAATACAAAAAAAAAACTATTAGCAAAAGAGAGCAATGGAGATAACATTACTGTGAAAAAAATAACAGCTTATGAAAATCGGGTGGATAATACGCGAATGTGGAGGAGCGCTGGCACGGAAGCTTGGCGGTACTGTTTCTGTGATGTTATCTTGATTGCTCTTCAAACAGTGAGATAGTTATCTGTGAAAAGATTTGGCATTGCTGTCCTTCCCCAGGACAGACAGAGTCTTTGCATAGTGGAGAGAAGGAGAGGGGTCTGGGGGGTCCTTCTAAGGCACCGTGACGTGGAAGGGGCTGCCCGGGACCATCTCGTCGCCCCATTTGACGATGAGAATGTAGTCCCCTTTCTCCTTGACTGTGTAGGTAACGTTGTACATTCTGTTGCCCATGTGCTTGACGTAGACCTCCTCGCATGGAGTCTTTGGCCCGTGCACACCCACCATCAGCATGTTCGTCCCTGTGGAGTGAACAGGCATTTATTAATCCATATAATTTGCTTCATGTGTGCCTGTGTATGTGTCTAACCGAGCAGATCTGAATGTGTTGTGCTTTGATTGTGTATATAGTTGCTGTCACACGAGTATTAACCCTCAGAACCTGAGCAGTACAGATCCTTGCCGGAAGCAAAACAAACGTCAAATTGTCGTCATACGGCAAAACAGCTCCTCATATGACAGTTCACCGGTGTGTGTTGATGCTTGAGGTGTCATGAGAGACGTCATGCTGAGCTTTTTTGATGTTCCTGTGTCACGTAGAACCAAATTTATTGTCATGTAATAATAATAACCAGTAGAGTGACTTTAAAAGTGATGTCAAATGCAAAAGAACAAAATGAAAATAAAACAAAATGACAAAAGAACAAAAATGAGATACAGGGGATTCTCGAGTTACGCTACAGATCCGTTCCTTCCACAGTGATGTAACCCGAATTTTGGTGTAAGTCAAAACACACCCTAGTCTGAGTCACTTACCGATCCTAACACAGCTGAAAAATCGTAAAACACAACTAAGACACGGCAAAAGGAAAACTCCCTCACTCAGACGCCGTGTTACTGCGTATTCTTCCACCACACGTAGTCCGTAAGTACGAGGCTAATGGTGTAAGCTGAGTGGGAGTGGGAGTTGTAAATTCGAAATGTCGTATGTTGAAACTGTTGTAACTCGATATAAAATATTGGTTTGCAATTTAATAAGAGTTAAGAAGTTCTTATGGCAGTGACAAACCCCAGTGCTGGTAACCAAATTCTCGTATTCAGGTTATTTTTGGTCATACTGTACATTTTTGCTCTGGCACTGAATTTATGTGAGTTCATTCAGCATTTTAAAATCTACAGACGGCGCCGATGTGCTCACTAAGACCTTCTGCTTCTGCTGTTTTGCTTTATTCCGAATGTCAAGTGGGAGCTTTCAAATGGAATTAAATCTGTAGTGGAAGACGTTCTTGCTACTCAACATGTCACATTAACAAAACGGTCAAATGGTAACCAATAAAAAATGAAAAAGCATGAAATGTGTCTGTGTATGTGTGTGTTTATTTGCTGCCACTCTGTAGCAGGGATTGATGTTCAAACCCACCTGATCAGCCCAAGACAGAGAAGAATAATAGGTTTATCACTATTTCTCATTTAAGCGTTAAATTGTAACACTAGTACATCATTTATTAAGTCATAGACACAGAATAATCGTATTCTTAATTGTATTTTTAATGAATCTTCATTTTTTTGAGTCAAGGTGTTACTTTTATTATTTTCAGGGATGCACTGAAATTTTGGCCACTGAAATAACCATTTTTAAAAAAAAGTGCAAACAATTTTGGTGGAGGGGGAGTCATATGGGGGGTCATATCCATGCAAAAAGCCTCCCTTTCTTGGTATACGCTTTAGAGCATCCCCAGACCACAGCGTCAGGTTTCAGACACTCTGATAAAACGGCTTCTGGAAAAGCTATATTCTGTCCCAGCTCTCGTAAAGCCCCCTCCACCCCCACCTCCTTTTCCCTTTTATAATACAAGCCCAGCATAGCTCAACAGCCATCTATTCTAGGTGCAATAAATGTGGCATTAATGTAGGATATCACACCTCTCAATGTGTTTAAAAGTTTATTCAAGTCCTTGTGTTGAAATATTAGAGTCTAGCTATTGTCTGTATGAAAAAACGAGGGCTGTTTCCATAGTAACCAATTTACCCGTCCCGGGCACATGGCCTACAGTGAATGATGGAAAATGCTTTCTGGGTGGTGATGTGCTGTAGTTTGTCTCACCTGCTTTGCTGCAGTCTACTGTGAAAGTGTTCTTCTGGCCAATGAAGGCCTTGGAGAGGCCGGCCCCTCTGGAGACCACCTTACTGGCATCGGACGAGAACTTGGGGAGGGAAGCGAAGGAGCCGGCCACGGAGGAGGATTTCATCACTGTCTCCACCAGCACAGAGGAGGTCTCGTGAAGACTGTGCCCCCCAGAGAGACGTGCACCTGGAAACAGTGAGAAAAAAATGTTTTCATTACTTCCACAGGTCTGTTTTTGGAACAGTAAACTCTTTTTTTTGTCTAAATTTCTCCAAAACATTTTCCTTTAAATGAAATTAAATTCAGTTCATCTACGTTTAATTGATTAATATCAAGTCTATGGCCAGACTCTCTCTCTCTCTCCCAGCCTCTCACTCTTTGTCTGTCTGTCACAGTCTCTCTCTCTCTGTCTTTCTGTCCATCACTCTCTCTCTGTCTCTCTCTCTGTCACAGTCTCTCTCTCTCTCTCTCTCTGTCTTTCTGTTCATCACTCTCTCTCTCTCTCTCTCTCTCTCTCTCTCTCTCTCTCTCTCTTTTTCTCACACACACACACACACACACACCAGAAACTGCTACATCAGTACAGGATTAAGAGCCATGCAGCACATTCAGTAACGACACAGGAAGTGGTGAAACCACAAGAGTTAACGGCACTTTCCAAATCAGGATGCAAGAATTCAGAGAAAAAAAAATAACTTTCTCCTTTTAACACAAAGTGGCTGAAAATAGCTCAGTGTGGTGCAACGGTATGGTCTCACCAGACACTTTAGCCTTGAAAGGGCTGCCGACGATGTGCTGTGGTCCTCCGTATTTGATGGAGATGAGGTAGCTGCCGGGAGCCATGGGCGTGTACGTGACCTTGTAGCCCTCCGGACACTCCTGGCAGTCCATCTTCACCTTCGAGGGCCCGTCGATGGTGACGGACAGGGCGCCGGATCCCGCGTTGCATGTGTTCACGATGAAGTCGGAGGGCACACCTGCAGGAGAGGGTGGACAGAGCTGATTTCACTGAGTGATAATAATGGTGGTACAAAACGTTGGTGGTTTCTTTTGATACTAATTGTTCTAAGATCATTTAAGGGGCTGTAGGTGTGTCATGGCAATCTTATTTTCATTCATTTCCAAAATCCCCCCATAATGATGTGTTTGAGTTGTAAACAGAGTTTCAGAGCGGGTTTGGTGGGAGACACTCTGTTCTGGAGAAACTCAGCGAACTGTTCACAGTGCTGGTCAATGGAACCAGATGTCTGCGTGTAAAAGTTCCCTCACAGAAAGTTAAAAACTTCAAGCTGGAGGCAGCAGACTGTAAGTGCTGCACATTAGTAACCACCTAAAAACACTATAGAAACCACAGCAACCATTGGTAACCATTTAGCAACACCATACGAATCAGCTAGTAACAATCATGCAACAGTAATTGTGCAATCACACTTCAAATTTTCTTGCGAAAATGCTGTCTAATTCACTCTAAAACTGAGAGGATGTTGTTGGAAAGCACTGAGTAAATTGGTGGATATCTACATAATCAACAATCTGATGACTGACACTGTCTTTAGAACTTCAGAGCTTTATTCAGATTCTAGTTTGTTTTGGTCAAGTCTGGATTATAAACTTGGATTTATCAGAATGTTCTTGGGTTATATTTGGTTTTGGAACAAAGTTCCTGGTCCAATGTGTTTGACACTGAGGTGAATGTGTATGTGTTTGTTCTGTGTGTATGTGGGTGCGGTTGTTTACCTGTGGTTCCTCCCTCCAAGCCTGGACCGAAAGCAGACACCATGCCCGGGTCTCCGGCCTGACCCGGCTCGCCCACGCGGATTTTAAAGGGGCTGCCGGGGATATGGCTTCCATTAAAACGAACATCAATGGAGTGCACGCCGTTCTCCCGCGGGATAAACCGGATTGCGTGCTTATCTGCAGAAAAAGAACACCAGGTTCTCACGAAGAAAGATTTAGGACCAATTCTGTTGCTTTGCTCTGATGACAGATAACAGTGTTTTCCTGTTAAAGGCAAACTTCACCTTCAATCCTAAAATGGTTTAAAATATATATAAAAAGTCCATTTCCACATATGAAACGTTTCATTCCAAAATAGCAATTCTGAAGATAAACTGTTTAAAAAGTTTGAGCTGAGGTTTAATGATAAACCATTTTCTCTAATAAAAGGTGTTATAAGGCATTGGTGTTTCCAAAAATATACACTACCAGGTAAAAGTTCTGGCACACAGTGAGATCTTCTACATTTGCATGTTACTCACTCAAAATGTACTAAAAATACACTCAGTATTCTTTACAAATACATTTACAGCATGTTCACCATGTGCGTTTTTATTCATCACGACTGACCTATAAAAAGCCACCTAATATCCTAATATAATGCAATTAGAATTAGACTGTCACCAGTCAACTGTTCGATATTTAAAGAGCTGTTAAAGGATGAAACAGTGAAAGTTAAAGGACAGTCTAGAATTTGACTCTGCATCACCACACAACCAGTTAATAGGAGTCAGACCTGCACTGTTACAGATTCTTTCATCTTGTAAAGGAAACTTGTTTTATTTATTATTTGAATCTGTAGTTGTTTACTCAACAACTTTCCAAGATTTAACAAGAATGAAAATGAGCAGTTTATGAAATAAATGGATAAGTGGTAAAAACCTGTGGTCTGCAAATACCTTTGACTGGTAGTGAATTTCATGAAAAACCCTAATTTGTAAATGGCACAGAGACATAGAATTAGTGTAGTTTCATAAATAGCAGGACTAATGTGACTTTGATGTGGATGTGTGTGTTTGTGTGCTCACCATTGTCTAGTTCTGTGATGTAACACTCCTCCACTGCGCCAGAGGGTGTGTGTACCTTGGCGTCAATCACCCCTCGCGCTCCATTCAGTTGCACTGCGAAGGAAGCTTCTTGGTTCACTTTCAGGCCCATCTCCTGGGAAACAGAGAGTCAAAGAACAGTGTAAACACTTTTTGCCACCACAATTTGCTGTTCAAAATTCAGTAGCTTTGTGAAAAGCTGATATATAGACCAATACAGATGGGCTTACTTTGAGAAATTCAAGTTTCTGATTTGAAGCACCTGTCAAACCTTTTTGACCTTCTGGCCTATACACAGAAGGGCTTTCCTTATTTTTACCTCCTCTACCAATGTGGAAAACAACTGCTGCGGGGACATTTTATTCCTTTATCTTTCATTTTTAGCTCCACAAAGGTTCCTTTACATACATAAAATGGATGGTGCCAAACTCTGAATATTATGGAAAAGCAAACAGAGCGATTGTGTGAGCTTATTGAAAGTCAGTACATGTATTACTAAGGCTTTCTGACACCTAAATAAGCCTTTCATCATTTTTTTTTATAAAAGTTAGATTGCCTTTGTCAGTTTTTACAACATTTCACCTGAGCACCATGACACATGTTGGGGTACAGTACTGTGCAAGAGCCTTGAGCCATCCCTATTTTCTTTATATTTTTCTTTGAATCACCTTGTGTGACAAAAACATTCCTCTGAAACTGGTCAGGTTCAGGGACTGGACTGGAAATGAGAGTCTTTGAAAGTCCTTCAGGAAGCCTGGAGAACTGTTCCTCAAGAACACATTAAAATACAAGAAAGACTGGATCTTTGGAAGCAAAATACAAAGAAATGAGGGGGTGGCTCAAGACTTTTGTACAGGACTGTACATGCTGAGCCTTATCAACTTTAATGTAGGTTTGTGTCAGTTATCATTAAAGTCGATATCATGCAGCTTTATGAATTCTGCTCTTCAGTAAAGTGTTAATGAGCACAACAAACACGCACTTGAGTAAATGCTGTGTCTGGAGCTTTAATTCGGCCATGAGACTACAATTAATCAAGTAATTGAAAACAGAAGGTCACCATCCAGGAGTTTTTAGCCATTTCACCCGAGACTGCTTTAAGCAGCCCATTTCATTAGACTGTACAAACGTCTTCCCCTGTTTGTTTTTCCAGAGAGCTTGAGCAATTTTGCTTAAACCATGATACTGTGGTCTGAGAATGTCCTAAAATGTAGTAAATGTAGTACTGTACAACAAATTCTAAAGTCTATATATAATCGCATGTGGAAATATCATTGTCTTTCTACGGTTTATATAAATATAATAAATAAAAACAGATATTTCCATAAATAAACTATCTTTTTTTCTTAATTTTCATTTAACTGGAACAACAGGAACTAGAACAGAGTAACTTACTACAGATTAACATAAATGAGTTTGTATGTTCACACACTATTCTCTTTACTAGCCACGTAGTGATTGATTTTCATAATACATCAAGCATACATCATAGCTACAGTTCTGGTGATTGTGTAATGTACCAGCAAGAGCTTGAATATGCATGTGTTCATGTGTGAGAGAGAGAGAGTGTGTGTGTGTGTGTGTGTGTGTGTGTGTGTGTGAGTGTGAGGGAGAATGAAAGAAGGAGAGTGAGAGACAGGCAGAAAGAGAGAGAGAGAGAGAGAGAGAGAGCGTCTCACCTGCAAGCTGGTGACAGTGAGCCTGCGAGCGTCGTCTGACAGTGTTGCTATAGGAACGATGAAAGGACTATCTGGGATGTGCTCATCGTTGAATTTGATTGATACCTCATAGTCACCTGATATCAATGGGAATTAAAGATCATCAACAAAAACTCTCAATTTTCTCAATAAGGAAAAAACAGTGTACTGAAGTGAACTATTAAAAAACTGTTGTGGTGGATCTTACCAGGCTCTTGGACCACGTAGGCCACTCCACAGGAGCCGTCCTTCCTGTCTTCAAAGGAGATTTCTGCTTTACTGGGTCCCTCCACAGCGATGGACAAACCTCCCGCACCAGCCTCACGTGTCCAAATACTGAACTCCGCTACACACACAAACACACACACACACACACATCAAAAACAGCTCTTGAAAATATTATTCCATTATAATATATTATCTTTTTTATAAACAATGGGGACAACAGAGATATCCAGTAAGAAATGGTTCATCTCAACCCAATCAACTAAATCTGGTTTCAGTCTGAGGAAAAATGCACTTTTTCTGTCCCATTAAAAGATCCTGAATCCTATTTACATAATGGGTAACACAGGCTGGTTTGGTAAAAAATTCTAATCAAGTGAATGTACACAGATGGCAAGACAACACGGTTAAATGAACGTGACTCACTACTGAAAACTTGCATGTACACTGAAAGATACTGGAAGAACTAGTTTCTTTTACAGGGGTAATTTCTTACATTTTTATTTGTTTATTTGTTTATTTTTTTGTATTAGTTTATCGTACCAAAAATGTTCCTAATTCATTTTTACATGACCATTTCCAGCCTCTCCTTACAGAATGTTTTGTTACAGTACCTTTAAGACTGATATGTAAATCACTTCTGTTCTGATTGGCTACCTTGATTTATTCAAAAAGCAGCATGTTCACGAAAAAACTCAATATGAATGTGTGGGCTAATGTGTGTAAATGACATCACAGACACAATGAACTCACAACAAACAAATAAGCTTCAATAAATGAACTGTATGAGCAGTGAATGAGTACTGCAGAATTAAGACACTGGCATGGAATGGTTGTCATACTCATAGAGATGCTGATTTAAAAATAAATTGCTGTGGTTTCTTATTTTTTTCCAGAGCTGTATATAACCTCCCCTTATTTCATAAAAGTCAGAATAATCTTCTTTTCCATTATACGATCCCTTTCAAAACCTATATCTCACGGGTCACAGGTGGAATGCAGTCTAGTCTCTTACCGGGCACTCCAGCGACTCCTCGGTCCAGTCCGGTTCCCCCGGCCCGCACTTTATGGGCTCCTCCTTCCCCGAGGGGTCCCACAGTGAACTGGAAGGGGCTGCCAGGCACATGCTGGCCCCTGTATTTCACATTGACCGTGTGAGGGCCCATCTCCTGGGGGACGAAACGCACACTGTAGGCGCTGTCCTCACCCTCGATGATCTCAGCGTCCTCTGTAGTACCGCTGGGACTCGTCACCTGAGCGGTCATCTCCTGAGTGCCTGTCTCACCTGAAAGAGAGAACAGGACAAGGAAGAGAGTGAGAGGACAAGACACAAACCGACAGAAAAGCAAGAGGGACAATTCTTTCAAGCCAGTGGTCTGAGTAACCCTCAATAACAGCAACTTTCCCAGTCACCATAAACAAGCAGACGCACATGCAGTCCCAGGACAGATACACCGCAAACACATGCACCACCAGTGAAGAAGTGGGAGGCAATTAAAAAGACTGTACTCAGTAAATACCCCCATCAAAGGGCTTGAGCACTCATGCTGATCACAACAAAATGTACATGATACTGTTGGCCTGAAAATAAACACGGGCATGTCTCACAAAGCATGATCCTGGAGTTTCTGTCTTTTTAACCAAGCTGTATCACCATGCCAACATTCTGCTCCAAGGCAGTTTCAGTTCAAGATTCTGGACCAATCAGTGCAGAGCTTCTAACCAACCAGGGCCAGACTTTTCAGATTATAATCCTTTTCGAGTGCAATAAAGACGCTAACAGAAGAATGCCACAGAACTACTTAGCTACTCTTTTATGGCATTTCATTCACCATATAAACGATCAGCAACAGATCTGAACTGTCTGCATGCTTGAAACGGTGCTGGGAGGGTTTGGACACAAGTTATTTCCAAAAATTGCTGGAAAGGAGAAAGAATGCCTCAAATCAGTGATAAAGGTAAAGAGTGACTATTTTGGAGAAACTCGTATATACGTTTCCACGTCCATGTGCGTTTACAGTGTATATATACAGTATACACAGTATATACACTTTGTATAATAGTTTTAGTATCTAAACCTGTGACAGTTGATATAACCTGAGTTAACTGCGGCTGCAGAAACCCAGACTTAGCTGTGTGTGCTTTGTGAGCCAGGCCTCAGGTTAGTCTTTGTGTAAAGTTACTGCAAAGTTAGGACTGATACGAGGTGTAGAGGAATGAATATGTGCGTTTGTCTGTGAGTGCAAATAACCACTTATTGACTTTTCCCAAATGTATCACATTTGAACACCAGCAGTACCACAGCACCATACACGTGCACACACACACACACACACACACACACACACACCCTCAGGCTGGCGGGCCTGGACGCCGCTGAAGGACCCCATGCTCTCTCTCCCCAGGAAGCCTCCGAACACGTCTCTGAAGGGGTCTCCCCCGACC